>BGPR01047410.1:0-11802 GCA_013235015.1 Araneus ventricosus | reverse complement strand
CTAAAAAATATGCGATATATTTTTAATAGGTCATGACCCATTTGTTTCATATTTATATCGTTTCAAATTAACCAGCACACCCAATTGCAAATGCGGTTTACAAGTTAATGTAGACCACTATGTTTTTGACTGTACTTTCACTAAAACATCTCATTTATATAGACCTGCTGCCGCAAACAAAACAGCGCGGTTTAAAATTTTAGTTAATAATAAATTTGGCATTGTCAAACAGAAAGAGAACTTTAGAATTTCCAGATGCATATGCAGTGAGCATTCTAGCTAATAAAACGTTATATATCAATGTTTCTTTAACATTTGTGTGCTTTTGTTTTATTTCTGCTTGGAATTTAAAATTTTAAATGTACTCTATTCAATTGTGTCATATGCTGTAATGTGCTTAATATCCTAAGTTTTTGTTTAAATTTTTATTTGTTTTCTGTTTCCTGTTTTATTATTTAAAGTTATTTCATGGACATTTTGTCACTTCCTTTGTCTTTTGTTTATTTGTTCAGAACTTTTGCTTCTGCTGTTGCTTTCTTGCATGCAGTGTAATTCAGTTTTGTTGAGATGTTTTTCAATTTGATGTAATGTTTCTGTTTTGTTGTTATTTTGTAATCCGCGTTTCAGCGGTCAGTACATTACACCCTCTGGGTAGGCTGTGCCGGCGTGGGCCAATAAATAAATCAGCCACTGAGAAACATTTCTACAGAATTTCGTCAAAATTGCCGTAGCCATAACGGACAGCATGTCAATAGAACCAAAAGTTTACATCCATTCTGACGATTTTGCCCCTCCCTTCACTGAAGAATTGTATTATCGCTTATTTACCCATACAGTAATTTTAGTCAACCTATGAGGAATATATGTACACAGTACCATTACAATTTTTCCGACTGTATCCAATTTCATAGAAATAAGAAAAATTTCATTAAATGTATTTAAAAGACTTTGTCCCACACTACCCTGACGGATTTGATTAGCGTTTATTTATACATATAGTATTTTTAGCCAGCTATGTGTACCAAATTTCATCAAAATTGCCTTTGTCGCCAAAATCGTCAAGCGTGTCAATCGGCCTACTTCTCATTTTGCAGACTTCGCGTTTCCTAGAGAGTGGGTTAGAGTATATTTACTCCTACATTAAATTTTAAATTCGCCTAATGACCAACATATGTATCAAGTTTCATCAAAATCACCAAGTTTGTCAATTTGCCTACTCGTTACAAAGATTTTTGAGACTTTGCCCTGTCCTATCCTGAGAGGTTGGATTAGGGCATATTTACCCCTACAGTACGTCAAGTTAGTAAATGAGGAACATGTGTACGAAGTTTCTTTAAAATCTCATTGCCTGACGGATGTGTAATGTCAATCTGCCTATTTGTTACATGCATTTTGGAGACTTTGCTCCTCTCTAGCCTGTGGAACTGGGTTAGGCCGTATTTACCCCGACAGTAATGCAGTTCGTTTAATGAGGTAGCTGTGTACCGAGTTTCATCAAAACTGGTGCAGCCGTTTGGAAGTGATACTGGATCAAACATATATACTACATTGATACAGCCCGTTGGCTAATATTCTTATTTCAATCTTATTAGAGTTTTTATGTTTGTGTTTGGTTTTTCTTTTCTTTTAAAATAATGCTTATTAGATGGTACTGATCTCCTTTGTCTCTTTCTGAGAAATTTCGGGCTAAGAGAAGCTATTTTGGGCGTAATGCAAGCTTCTTACAGAAAAATTTCCAAAATATTTTGAATCCATTTCGAATTTAGTCCTTAGCCCTTGACAAAATAGACTAGAATAGATTCCTTGTTAGCTTAATTCGTTTCTCTCAGAGTATTTTTCTTTGTTTTTTGCTTTCTTTGAGTGATTTTGATTTCCATATATGCATTGATACTTATAAAAATACATAAGTTGAGTTTTATATATGTATATAGATTTGCCCATCCACTGTAAAAAATTGTTTACTACAAATATTCATATCTTCTCTAATATCTAAAATATTTCAAATTTTATCACAATGCGTATCTCACATATTGCCGAAAATTCTGTAAGATTCGTAAATTTTGTATCTCACATATTGCCGAAAATTCTGTAAGTTTCGTAAATTTTGTTGAAGATTCTGCATTTATACGCAAAAAACATGGAAAAATAACGATTTTTTACGAAATCCTTCATATTTTCCAGATTATACGTTCTATATTTACGAAAATGTAGGCACGCAATGCTTGAAAAACAAAGCCATAACAGAATGCTGAAAATCTTAATCAGCTTTCTGTAAAGGGGGGTGATCCAAAATCCCTTTTCTTCTTCGTCAATTTCTAATAAGTCCCTTAAATGCCCTCTTGACGGAATCTTCAATGTAAATTATGAGTTTAAGTCTCTTGTTTGCATGGTTGATGTTCAAGAAAATTCCATTCAGCCTTTCGGAAGATATTCGAAAAAATGTGTAAATCATAACGCGTTTTTATTTTTACATTTTTAATGCGATCAATTTTATTAGTTCTTGCTTTTTTTCTCTTTTGATGTCTTATTTTGAAAAATATTTTTAACGCCATAAATTCGCTCTAAAGTTTTTAGTTTGTACTTTTAATTAGCAACGCCGGGTAAATTCTGTATAGTGTAATTATGCATTTTAAGTTGTATTAGTTATTGAACCCTATGTTTTTTGTTCATTCCTAAATAAATGTTCTTTTAATGTTCCCTAAATAAATGTCCTTTTTTCGAACTTTTCGCAAATGTATTCAAACCAAACTTTTAAAATGTAATAGAAAGATTAGATTTGAAAGTTTTAATTCAACGACAAAGCATTCAAATGAGATTTAAATTTGTCGGGAAAATTAGTAGTAATATTTTTAGAAACAGATAAGAAGGGGACTTTGAAAAATTTGTATCCCGAACAACGCAGGGTTATCAGCCAGTGTTCTACATAGTCCGAAAAAGTTGAGATGGGCAATTTTTCGAAAGCATAATTTTTCAAAAACAAATCTAATAATTTTCCAATTTAACATAACTTTGTTTTTGTTTAAATAAACAAAAAATGATGATCAAAGTAATTTCACTAAAAACCAGACGCTTTTTAAAACAGGGAAATGATCAAAACCAGAAATATGTAAAGACGTACCAGAGTTGTCTGGTTACTTCCGATTAAAAAAGCTGAACAATCAAATTGCACCATAATGTTAAATACAGAATTGAAATTATTGTCATCGCAACATTGATCAGCGTTGTTAAAATTGAAATTTACATGCTCTCGCAGTACTCCTCAACGTTGGTGAATCTAAAATTTGCTAGATTGTTTCTTCCCTTTAAAAGCGTAGATCATTTTTTCTATTTCAACGGTATTAGCATGATATAACAGCATCAAATAGATGACAAGGGTTTTAACGGATGATAGCTTCATCTTCCTCTTTGAGGGGCGTATTTCCTAACTATAGAACATTCTCAACTTTGCTGTTTTACTTAAAAAATACATTTTTCTTTTAATTTGAGAAAATAAAAGGTTATTTATTATCAGAAAGGTGGATAAAATATCGTTTTAATGCCTGCTGCATATGAAAACAACGCAGAAAACGCTTCGTTTAAAGTTAAAAATTGGACATAATTTGTCCTTGGTTAAAGTTAAATCTGTTATTCTGAATCAAATGTTCTCATGCTTATTTAGTGCAAAAATTGGATTACGGGACTTAGCAGATCTCATAAACGGAACGTTATTCCAACATATCAATCAATCAGTCTACAAAGTCTACAATAACAATTCAGTAGTGCTCATGTGCCTTCGTCCGAAATGAGGTGTCAGAGAAGTAATTAGCGACACCTTTGCTTCTCATTTGTTTCAGATATCAAAAGAAATTCGGAACATAATTGAAGATGTGTGCACTACCCAACAATAGGACGCTAGTCGTTAATGATTTTTCCGGTACAAATCGCATGTGTTCAATAGGCCTTAAACGAATTAACAGACTCTTTTTCTTTCTTACAGCCTGCCCTCCGCCAGATTTTCCAAAAAGAGGCAAATACGAACCGGAAAAAGCAGAATATGAGGCAGGGACGAGAATTAAATATACTTGCAACGACGGATTGGCAATGTTTGTTGAAGACCGCTGGAATGGTTTCTACAAGATGGTGACCTGTCAATCAAGTGGAAACTGGTCGGAAGGGACGCCTTTCTGCGGTAAATAATGCTAAGGCCTTTCTATCCTTTCTAAAACTAACATAATGCTTTCTGTGCGATGAAGATCTTTTCATACAGACATTATATTAATGTTTTTGCTATTCACTCAGAGTAAATTTACCTATAAGCGTCTAAGAGCTAATTCACTACAATAATTGTTCTTAACTTCTAAATGTCGAAGTGATCTAATGGTAAAAGTTTAGGCTTCGGAGCCGGAGGGTTCCAGGATCGAAACCCGATTTCCCTAAACATATGCCTTGTACAGGGGATCGTCTGGTTCAAACTAAATATGACATCGTGAGCCAAAACCTCCTACTGGTGCGGGGCTGAAGTTTGGAGAAGACGATGCAGGTTAGGGTGTTGTCCTCTTCATCTCATCGCGGTTCGCGATTATGAGATCCGTCCCAAAATATCCCTCGTGTTGCTTCAAATACAGCTAAGCTAAGATAAATTTAGTTTCGTCTGTCAACAATAATGTTTTTCTTGCCAATTGTCTCCCTGCTGGAGCACGGTATGCACTTCCTTCCACTTATACCCATTCAACTGACCGGGAACTCCTTTGTTTCCGAGCTCGGGGGTACACAGTGGCGTTAATGTTAATATCAACAATAAACCCTACTTGATCGCGGCAATGAACTGATTGGTGTAATCTATGAAAACTACATGCATTTTACGCACACGTGCAGCTATAACGATATTCGAGAGCCTTCAGATGTCAGAGATAACCGAAGCTCTATAAAGTGGTGAGCTGGGCGGCCATTGAACTGATCCACATGACCAATCCTTTTTGAGCTACAAAACTAACATCCGGGTAATTACGCATATCAGTGCTAAAGTAATTGATGCTTCATTATCATCTAATCTAATCTAGCACCTAATTCACTTATACCAGCTTGATGATAAGAAGGAAAGGGAGAGAATTTTAATTGTTTCAACCAAACTGCCTAATCACTTAAAAGAAGGTAAGGGCATTTATTTTTGAGAAACAAAAATGATTCCTTTACTAAAAATTATTAGAAGTATAATAAAAGTTAACAGAATTTCCGACAGAATTTCCAATTTCTCTTATACCAAGTAATGCAAATGGAAAGAAATTCAATTTTGAAAAAATTCGACGTCGTAATTTTGAATAGTCTGCACGTTTGAGACTACCCTGACTCAAGAGAAATTGTTTTTGGAATTCCAGTTATTTGGGAATAAGATTTCTCAAAAAACGTAACAAGCCAGACTATGGAAACCACAAAACAGTTACTCCGGTCTTCCTAAGTCAGCGGATTGAACATGAATGGCCAGGCCGCCACGAAAACAGTTGGGCAGTGTGGCCCCCTCATAATAGCACACATTACGAGCGGCTCATGTAACTTCCCCTCAGACACGACCCGTCATCGGGAGGGGAAAACTCGACCCCACATCTTAATACCGGACGATGGTGAGAAAAATGCTGTGCAGAGTGAGATTCAAATGGTGGCTCATGCCACGACCCCCAGGCAGAGATATATGGGAGTTCACCAATGCAAGGTTATGGCGGTGGTAAGATGTGCAAGTTATGGGTCAACTCTGCAATTTACCTAATATCTAACCACATGACTTTATTTTTATCAGAAGGGTTAATGTTGTATGGTTGCAATGTGTCAAATTTATGATATTTTTTAGCTTCAAATTATTTGTGTCCTTCTTTTGTTGGAGCTAAAGTTTGTCGCCTTAATATACATTGATTTGTTTTATTTCATCGAAAAGATAATGTGTGAAGATTATGGTGATGAGGAACTAAAAATTGCATATTGAAGCATTTTGAGATAATTTTTGTCAACTTGAAAGGAATCTGCCACTGGAAGTTATAGACCGATTTTGACAAAATAAAATTTATGACTCTTAAGAAGTTGAATTTTTAACATCTAATGCTAAAATGAATGGATAAAGAGAAATTTTACTATTTTAAAAATTATTGATAAACAACCGATTTTCGTTACTTTTTAGGACTTTAAGGCCATTGTGGGAGCGGAAGACATCAATAAATATAATTAATGTTTTTACTCCTGCTATTTCTCACCAATTCCAACGTTTCCATTGTATAGCGACAGAGAAAAAACTTTCAAGTTTTCTGGCCCATCCTAATGAACATTCTTACTGTGACGAGGAGCAAGCTTTAAACATTTGCATTACACATACGTGGAAAATCAACATGCTGAAATTGATGCTGCATGCTGAAGATTTAAACTCCGCGTTATATTATTGTTCATCTTTTGATTTTGTGTATTTTTTATATTTCGACACATGCTATTTTTTATTGTAAACTTCAACTTATTCATTTCATTAACAATCAATTGTGACTAGGTTCAATCATTTATTTTCAGACACTACGGCCAAAATTCGGTTAAACAATCCAACAGCGTCTGCCAAAGCTAATATGAAAGAGTTAAATCTAATCGACGGTGTTTACAACACATGCTTTCCAATCCCACAGGGAACAGAAGAGTTCCTGGAATATTCTCTCGAACGTAAAATGGTCGTCTATGCTACTCTAGTATGCTGGAGAAATGGTAATATTCTATCTGTTAAAAATATTTACGTTGCTCCATTGTATTTTACTTTGGTATAAAACTAGGTTTAGTCACATGGCCCCGTGTCACTATTCAGATCATTTCAAGTGAAAGCAAAACCCCTACCTGATAAATTAGGGGAAGTAGTAGCTCCACCTAGCTCATCAATGCCACTACTTTTAGGTAATTTGATTATGCGCTATTATTCCAGACAAGCTAATTGGTGGGACTGTCAATCACGTAGAATGATCTTAAAGGGATCACGTGTTCCTAAACTGTGAACAATTATGTAAAATCAGCATTCTGCCAGAAAATAGCATCCATACAATTCCTTATTGATGAATGTTAGCTAAAAGATACTCACCCTCTTTAAATTGATGTTGCTTGTGTTACGCATGTATCTTAATTGTTTGAAAGGTAACTGTAAATGAATTTAGAAAAGTTTATTATTAGCAATATTTTTATGCATTTAAATTAGTTTTAAGAGATCCAAAATTATACAAAATCGAGTTTACAGATTGTTTTTAAGCAACCAAATCATTTATTTATCAAAAATGTTTCTTCTTCATCTGCTCGTTTGCATTGAATTGATCGAAGGGAAAAAAATTCATACCAAAGATCTCTTAGATGACCAAAAATTTCAAATTCACAAAAACGAACCAGTAATTAATATTTCAGATTTTCAATTTTTGTGCCCAATTTATTTTACTTAGTTACAAGATGAGCACTAAAAGAAAGAAAACAAAACTTTTATTTAATTGTTCTTGAACCAAAGAAAAAAAATAAAGGAAATATTATTTCTAAAAATAAGAACATATTTTAAGGATAAATGAGTAATTATAATTAATTTCACAGTTTAGAAATCCATTAAAACAAATATTTGATAAACAAATGAAAACAACGTCGCTAAATATAATGAAAACAACGATAGTAGAACCTCGATAATTAAGCTGATTTGGAGCAGATTGCAACGAAAATCGTTCTGTGGGTGTATGGTGGAAACAATCCAACAAGCAGGATAATGGAGAATTAAGGTTTATTATCAAATATGAAGGAAAAACACGTAGCACAGGTAACAATAACTCTTGTACAGATTAACAACACAAACAGACAACAATTCACTAATAATAACAGTAACAGCACTTTCGGTTTCACAAACAGTCAGCAAATCACTAATAATGACAGCAAAGGCACTTTCAATGTCGCTCAACTCCAAAGTCATTCCAGTCGATCAACACACATCACTTAGTACCGCTCGGTGTCTAACAGCTACTAGCTTGCGCGCTCCAAGAGGGGATTCGTACTCAAAAGGCGATCTCAGTCGACAGCATTCATCGACTCCGTGATCCAAGCGCGCTCCTTATATAGTCAAACCAGCAGACCGTGACGTCACATGGAATCATCTAATACATTCAAGCGTATCTCCTCTCCTAATAGAGATATCGAAAAATTGCAGCACCTTTGAGATCCCATATTTCGTCGTCAAATTTGTCGCCAAGTTCAAGGGCCCAGGCCTGGCCTCTGCCAACCATTCCATACTTACCTTTGTAAATCTCTCTTCCCAACCATAAGACTAACATTGCTGGGAGGCGACTTTCCATGTTCGTAACACTATTTGCCTCCAATAATTGAAAACTAGGTTAATAGAGACTAAATTTCAAATCATGATTTTTTTCTTTCAGCAAGATTTTCCAAAATTGCTTATTTGAAATCACCACAAGTACTACCACGTATTAAAATTTTAACAAATCTTCCATCAGTTAGCGAATTTCTTACTTGCATTTTTTAAAATAATTTTCGTAAGAGAATTAGCTAATGTGACTAATTTTCACTACTTTCTTTGCAATGAAGGTTCGAAGAAGAAAACTTCCTCCCACTGAACAACGTGAAACTTTCCGACACATTTGCAGTGCAATTTCTTTTTCATAAAAATGCATAGCTCCCCAACCTCCAAGAATCACGTTGTGATTATTTTGGGATCACTACGTGATCCCGGCTGGCTTCGCTCGGTCGCTCTACAGTTATGCATTTCTGCTAGTAATAGGAAATTATGAATACATTAATTACTGAAAGTAAATTTAAATTATCTGAAATTGCATGAACTCCTAAAATTAATTTTTCATCAATTACTAAAATTAAAATCTTTTGGTAGCTTTGGTAGCACAGAGATACATATGTAAATGATGAAAGAAATCTGAATGCTTATATATATATATATAATTATATATATATATATATGTGATATTTTAATTTTTTAACTTTCCTAAATAATCTTAACGACACCTCATTTTAAATACTTCTACTTTCATCATATTTAACGCACTACAACTTTCTTTTCTAATCACGAGTTCTAAAGGGGAAAATCCCTCTTCTGGGTACTTAAGCGTTCTGCGCATTCTTTTCTGCCCTTTTTCACGCCAGCATGTAAGCTTTCAACAACAACGCGCCGCTCGGGCGTAAACTTCTAAATTCTGGTCATGGAGCTGCAAACAAATTAAATACTTTACTTATGAAGAAATAACGCCTGATGCCTAAATAAAAGAAGATTTAAACAAATATCGTCTCTTCCTGGATGAAAATGGACTGCCTTTCACTTTTTTAAAGCCTGATCTTTCATACATATATATATCATTCTAAGATCTTTAAAAATCAAAAATTTTTACATCAGGCAGAAATCAGTCAATTAAGACTTTTTACCATACACAATTGACAATATCTCCAACAGTTGAATTTGCTCTAACTTCATTCCACCAAAATTTTAAACATGCCCTATTTTCAGTGGAATGTTGCTGAGAAAAGCTTCCCCACATGCATTCACACTTACTCCAATTATTATTTAGCAAGTAAGATACAACTTTTATCTCTGGGCAGTTATTTATGTGTTAAATCTCAAAGAATTTAAGAATTTAAGTTGTCAAGTGATGATATAACACATTTTACAACCTTCTACCTAAAAATTGCCCATTTTAAAAAAAAAAGTGGCTTGAAACATGCTCATATTAATTATTCGAAATTGACACCATAGTGATAATGTATTTTTAACCTTTTAAAATTAATAAGATCCTAAGTTTATTCATCTTATGTTTCTCAGAAAGCTTTGCCCAGACTCACTCGAGTTACAATTTAATCAAGAAAGGTACAACATTTTTCTCTGGGTCGCCATTTATGTTTATAAAATTCAGAAAATATGAGTAATCGGAAGGTAAAATAGGCCATTCCTCAACCTTTTAACCAAAAAGGACATGTTAAGGAGGCATTCATTCATTTACCTAATTAAAACTGCAAACTTAAACTTATTTTGTTCAAACTATTTAATTCAAAAAAATCGTTGTCTGTCAAAGAACAAAATCCATTATCTTGGTCTTTCCTCCATAGTAAATAAAACAAACTTGCGAGCTGTTGCCAAACGGCGATTAAGAAATTCGACCCTTTTTTGTCACTACGTAAGAGAATTATATAGATAGATTTTGTGGAGAAAATAATGATGATAAATAGATTTGATAACTTATGTGAAGTTGAATTTTGTCTTGAAATGTCATGTGGACTAAAGGAAGATTTTTATACACTTTTTACAGGCAGAAGCACAATTAAGGTCAATATTTCTGAATCATTGCAAGACACGTACAATCAAGATTTCGGCAAGTATATTTTTTGATTCTTTGCTATATAGACTCAGAACAGAGGTGTTAAGCAGTACTTAATTTCTGTATAGAGCTCAGACACCACGCACTGAATTGTATCATCTTTCTCAATAAGTAGTCAGGTAGTCAGTCTAACGCAAAGTTCCGACTCATTTACTTGCGATGAGTTTATTTTAGTATTATGGGATCTTGTGGTTCTGAAATTCCCTATCAGATGGTTCCTTTCACATGGAATCAAAATTTAATTTAAAATAATATATTAATCGACAATTTATTGTTGAAAATAATGAAATACTGTGTTGCCATTGATGATACACAACTTTTCAAAATTTCACAACTCTAGTACAAAAGAATAAGTGAAAAATCGATAACAAATTTCCATCTTTGCAAATATAATATTTATAGGCTTGAAAGAAGATAGGTTAATAAAAACGCATCAAATGCGGTCCAGCGAACTCAAATACTAAAAAGCGTTTAAAGTGTTATCTTTAAACTTTTAGCAACATAAATAGAATTTATTGCAATTATAACCTCCAGCTTTCCATTCAGTTTTCGTCGCCGTAGCATTAAGGTTGGCTCTCAGTCTTGGGATCAGAAGATCGCTTGTACAAATCCGATTATACAAGCGATACCCCTTGTATATTCGGCTGGTGCATGTTATATCACCCAGTATATGTCCTTAAGTGAGTGTGGCGGGGCACTTTAGAGAGTGGAGGCCAACTCTAGCCCTCTTATGATCGCTTATGGTCGTCCTAAAATCACGGTGCAAGATGAGATTTGTCCCCAAATCAGCCTGCATGTTACATCTATCTAATAGTCTTCCTGTTGCATTGATAATCAAACCAAACTAAGCTAAACTAAGCCCTTAAGAGTATCCTAATCTACTCTTTTGATACAATGACCAACCAGAAAATTAAAAGACTAGGGAAAGCAGGAAAAATACAGAGGAAACAAATAAAGTGAATGACTATGAGGTTGCTATTACTCTGACAGCAGTAATTAAGTTTGCAACTAAATCGCTGTAGAAACAGAATAATTAATTTATAATAATATATAATTTAAAATGTATTTATGGCAATAGAAAAAATCATTTTGTATTACGACCTCGTGTTTTTCATTTTCTTCGAATGCTATTTATATTAAGTTTTATTTCATTTTGATTTTTGATTCTTTTTCTCTGATCGGCAAACAAATAACAATTTATAAAATTATTGCTTATTAATTAAAATACGTTAGAAACATTTAAGAATAGATTAAATTTTAGTACAATTTTATATATGACAGAAAATTTCTGACTACTGATTCTTTGACTCGGTCTGTAACTGTATAAACTCAAGCATTATGGCCAGTAAATAAAATGTATGTATCTTGGGAGATATATGAATAAAATATATAAAAACTTATAAATAAATAAATATAATAATTTAAAAAATAAAAATAAACGTATAAATAA
>BGPR01047409.1:0-11802 GCA_013235015.1 Araneus ventricosus | reverse complement strand
GGCAACAACAACAAAGGAAGATCGACACATTGAAGAATAGACGCAAAAAAAGTGTCATCCAATAGCAGTCCGCGGGTCACAAGAAAATATTGCTGAGTTCGTTGTTTGTTCCTAGTCTGCTGCGACACAAATAAGAAATGATAACGAAAAAAAATGGCAAAAATAAGGATGGAATAAAATAAAATGGACTGCGGAGGAAAAAGAAGAGAGAAGCTAACGAAAGATAGCTTTAAAAAAATGGCAACAAAGAAAAGTAATATACAAAATGAAAAAAATGGAGAAGGTAGAATAAAAAGCCACCGGTAAGAGTGAGTAGTAGCCGTAAGAGAAGGAGAAGGGAAAAAATGGTAATAAATGGCGGAAAAAATCTCGTGGAGAGAGCATTCTATGTCTCTTTTCTTTCTGGGTTGCTTGGCTACGACGCCAATGGCTATCGCCAAAGTGGCAGTGATTTCGCAGGCCAATGTCCTGCGAAAAAGCTACGGACCTTTTAGCTGCAAGTACTACAGCAGCAATTCACAATACTGCTCTAGTTTATAAATAGAAGTGAAGTCGTTAATCACTTGTTTGATAACAGTGATTGCCGGCTAAAATCACTGAATGTTTACTTTGATGTGTCCCGGTGATGGATTTGATGGGAAACAATTTTTCGGCAGAAATAGATTGTTCGCTGAAGAAATAGATTGATTAGTTAGATCTGAAACTAGCGTGTGATTTGGTAAGGAATATTGAAAAACCAGAAGGCATGTTTTAAAAAATTTTTGGATGAAATTGCTGCTTTCCTCCGTTATTATAAAAATTGGATGTATAGATAGATAACAGATCAACTTGTTTCCGGTTCATTGCCTTTCGAGTGATTCATTCACAGGAAATGCAGTGCTTAATTTGAAATCACGTTTGTAGTTTTATCCATGGATTGGTTCAGCTATGCGCGATTGTTCACATTTTCGTCGTTATTATTTTTAACATTTTTGCTTTCTCGTATACGAAGTATGCAAAGAGAAAGTATTGTAATCGTCAAAAAATTCGAACTCGAGATTTTGATGAATCTCCACGTTTTAGACCTCCCTGAGTCCGAAAAACACAATTTTGGAATTATGCCTGTCTGTGAACACTATAACTATTAGAGTTACAGGAATGAAATTTGGTCTGTGATCTTCACACATAATTTGTAGGTTTCAAGAAGAGGGATTCCTCCATTGTGTTATTTTGCTTTCTTCGTTTTGTTCTATTACTAATATAATAGCCCAGATCTGTCTCTCGGTAACGCTCTGACGTCACCAACAATAAAATTCGCGCCATAGCACAGCGAGACGTTAAACAGCATTATTTCATTGTTAGAGAACCTAAATTTCAGTTATTTTAAATTTAAAAGAGTAATTGTCGTTTTAATTTAAGAGCTCTAAAATAGTGAAATAAAATTTTCTATCGATTGATATAAAATTTATCTCGCTATGATCAATACTTCCCGAGAAATTTTAAATTATATTAATCATATATTTCAAATTAATTTCCGTTTTTCAGTAGAAAGTAGTAAATTTCGTCAGTGGTATATCATGCGCGTGATATAGTTTGGACGCCACGATGCATCTAATTATTTGGTGCAATCGTGATGATATAATTTGATAATATTGTTTGGCAACGTTAAAATTTACACAAAGACATCTGAAGTACAAGTAAAATTGTTGAACAACGAAAAATACTTCACGCGGAATGTTGCTTACCAAGAGGTTTTTTGAATAAAGAAATATGTAAATAAAAAATATTTCCTGTCATAATACATATGTTTATTTTATTTGTTTTCAATCAATGTTAAACATTTCTCTCGAATATATATCCATTTAAACACGTCAGATTTGACGGGAAATCTCTCGAACGAAGAGCCAATTTGCACCCGTCAAACCATGACGGGTGATTTTCTATATGGAAAATAATACTTAGAAAAAAATGCTGTTTTAAATAATGATAAATTGAAAGAAAAGCTCAATTTAACCTTTTACATTCAGAAAAGTAATTATGGGACAGAGAAAGTAAAAAATATAATTGCATAAGTTGATTATTTCCGAAAAATTAATACGCGAGTTCTTACAGCTATGGTTGTTTTTTTCTTATACTATCGAAAACAAGAAACATCAGAATGATGCATCATCTAGAATGGTGCCTGCGAGAAACCTCTAAAGTTTAAAGACTTAAAATAAATACAGCCAAATTTGACGAAACATGAGAAGTCAAGATGATTTTCTTGAATATTAATGCATTTAAACATTGAAAACAAAAGGTATAAAAAGGAAACGTTAACCACACCCTAATATTGTTCTATTCGGATGTGGTCCTGCTCTACAATTTAAAAACCTCTAACATAACTTTTAAAAAGTGCTGTGTGGAAGTAGTTACGTTCATATTCTCTGGTTTTTGTTCTCCTTTATCTTTTTTTATTTTAAACATTTTCTTTTTATAAAATATTACTTAAAATTTTTTTAATGGCAGCAGTGAAATCAAAAAGAATACATAGAATGTATTGTGTTTGCATATTCAGTTTTCTGCGCTCCAAAATTGTCTTCAGCTTTTGAATAAAATTTCTTATTTAGAGTTTTCCTGACGTTTCTGTTTCCGAAAAGACTGTTTTGCAGTGATTAGCATCGGATTTTTATATTATTTTCTGTTAATAATTGCAAAATTTAAAATACATATATAACATTGCTACTCAACTTCCCTCATGCGTTAAGTTGTTTTATTACTCAGATTGGAAGTCAGGAAATTTCCAATGGTCACTTATTCGCCAAATATTTATTTTTATGGAATGATGTTTCTTTTACGAGACGTCATTTTTACGTCAATGGAACAGATCGATCAATTGGATCTACAACAAGCCTGTAATTTAGTAAAGAATTCTCAAACATATTTTACAGTTTTTTTGGATCAAATTACTGCTTTCTTTCGATATATCCTCTTATGGGATAAATATTTTTGAGTGAGGAAAAAAAAATCGTTTGTTTCTTTTTTGTCTGTTTACGTTTTATTGGCAGCAATTCAAACCTGATTCGTCTGATTTTTTTATCCATTAAGTTTTAATTTTTTTCCCTTATAAAAGTTCAGTTTAAAGAAAGACTGAGAGTCAATATAATAAATGGCAGTGTTCATGAAGAGGTTAAAAATTTGATGTAAAAATAGCACTAAAACGCTTTTCCAGTTAATCGATTTTGCAGCTAATTGCTGCAACGCATGACTGAAGTCGTAATCGTGTTTATAATCTGACCCATTCCTTTAATTCGGCTCCTAACAGCGTGAACTTACATCGCATTAAAACATCTAATTGCGCAGATTATAAAAATAATACACTTCTATTTTTAATTTTTAAACTCAGCATTGTGAGGTAAAGGAAATTATGTACAACAGAGTTTTTTCTTGATAGAACCAATTTTGTGAATTTCTAGCTAATTGAAACTTTTAAACGAGTATTCTTTTCGCAGAATAATAATATATTTATTAATTACTTGAATGTTAGTTCTACAAAAGATAATTTCTGTGCTTTTCAAATTGTAATAAAGCGATAGAAATTCCATTTACAAGTAACCAAAATGGCTTTTTTTTTCACTAGCAGATTATCCCGGATGTTTACTCCGTTTGAACTTTTGATCTTTTGCGGAGATAAATTCGAATATCTCAATCTAAGGAAGACGATTTTTATAGTCAAAAATTATCAATTCAATGATGCCAGTTTTGTAATCGAGCTATATTTCCTCTTCTGCAAAAGGAGTTATTGCTGGTCAAGTGTGATTTCGATTTGAATGTAAGGTTTAGTGAATTCGGTATTCTTGGATTTTCACAAATACATATTTGCAAGCTAGGGTTTGTAACAATCGAATATTTTCTCATGAAGGTGATTTTCGTATTTTAAAATTCTTAAGACTCACAGATGACGTTGAATCTAAAAACATCTCGACTCTACTGTTTCTTAGCTAAATCGAAACGACAAGACATTCCCCAAACAGAAGATAAAATATAGTAATCGAATATTTGCTCATTTCATAATACTCTACAATTTTTATATTTTGTATGACTGTGTGTTCTGGATAAAAATACACTATTTTAATATATTCACAGCTTTATATCGATTAATCGATATAGAATGATTGACACAGAATTAATCGATTCATTTATTTAAATTTTAATTTCGTACGAGTGAATCCATGTGGTTGTCAGTCTGAGGAAAATATTATTTCTAGCTTCCATAAAAATCTATACTTACAAAAGGCAATGTGTGTGTGTGCGATGTCCAGACGAATCTATCGCACTTACAGCCATGAAATTTGGCACACAGGTAGACGTAATGGTGACTCAATGCAACTCGAAGCCAGAATTTTAAAATTTAATTTAGAAATTTTTTTATTTAATGTTTTGTGTTGTTTTGGGTCATTTTTGGCACGTTTACGCCTATAGTACTTTTCTAATGATCGTTGAAAGACAACCAATGCACCATCAGATAGAACAAACAATTTTCGTTCTAATGAAGTTTGTTTTGAATTTCCAACACAATTTAGTGAATTTTGAGAAATTTTTAAAAAATAGTCAGTTTTGCCGACAAAATTTTGTTTTCGTATTTAAATTTACTGCATCCCCCGTTCTAATAAAGTTATCTTTCATTTGTTTGAGGTAATGAATGGAATATTCCCCTGATTTAAAACAATAACGGTTAAAATTTCTTTTATGCTTGAATATTAATTAATTTTTTTCTGAAGTGTTAAAATACTCTCGCTCTATTTTCCCCCTCGATTCTTTGTAACCTAGGTCGCGGTGTTCTATTCCCAGCATGCATTTCGTCGAAAGCAGGTGACATCATAACCCTTTTGTTGAAGATTGTGAGCTTTTTAAAAAATTATGTTGAAATTCAGAAAGGTACTGCTAGCGAAATATAAATCAAAGATTAAAATGCAGAAATTAATTAAAATAAAATAATCAGTTTTATAGTACAATAATAAAAGCCTTAAAACTGCCTTTTCTAAATTGATAAATGATATGTGTGATAACCTAATATGTTTTTTATATAGACATCACCAAATTTTGGCGATTATTTTTTAGAAGAAATCCGGTTTCAGTTTTCGATTTAAGTCTATCTTCGGGCGCGATGTCGCCAAAAGTGACCGTCTTCCAGTGACGGCGGAAGACTGTCAACTGAGAGTAAATCTGTCACTGGAAAACACAACCATTGTCACATGACATATGTAGCGCCTCGCCTCTCTTCGGTAGAGAACCGTCGAATTCACTACACTTCAGAAGATATTTTTCTCCCTACCTCTCCACTAGTAATAGTAGATAGTTATCACGGAGCAGACAATAAAGAATGTGAAGAACTTCGCTAGTAAAGAGAAGTCGATGAAGTTTTAGGTTAGAGAGCTATTCTTATAAGTTAGTTTGGGGTAGAGATGTTTCGTAGAATCGAATGTTATGTTGCGATGTTGTCAGAATTTCCGCAATGATTTTTGGTAGATTTTGTTTAACGAATTCAGTAGTCGGTAAAGTGTGCAAAGAATCTATACTTATAAAAGGCAATGTTTGTGTGTGTGTGTCTGCGATGTCCAGACGAATCTATCGCACTTACAGCTATGAAATTTGGCACACAGGTAGTCGTAATGGTGACTCAATGCACCTCGAAGTCGAAATTTTAAAATTTAATCTAGAAAATTTTTTATTTAATGTTTTGTGTTGTTTTGGTTGATTTTTCGCACTAATTTCTCAATAGAATGGTTTTGAATAATTGTACGAAAAAAATAGATAAACCATTGGAAAGAGCAGACGATTTCCGTTCTAATGAAGTTAGTTTCGAATTTCTAACGTAATTTACTGAATTTTGGGAATTTTTTTAAAAATAGTCACTTTTCAAAAATAAAATTTTCTGGAATCCTTAAAACTCTTGCATCCGATGTTTTAATAAAGATATCATTTTGAAAATTTTTCAGCTTATAACTGCAACGGTCCTATCGGATTTAAAACAAGAATGATTAAAATATCTTTTTTCGTTTTTTTTTAAATTAATTTTTTCCTGGTAGTAGAACGATATTTTTCCTCTAGGGAAGCTTCCGTCCGCGACAGCTCTCAGGAACGTTGCGGGCAGTTTCATTGGCTGACGGGCCAGGGTGACGTCATTACTTTCGCGTTCTGCGAGGAGATGATTTATTTACTCGATGACTTTGATTATTATTTTTAAGCGTGTCTTAACTTATTTCTTTGCCTTTCATACTTTGCTTGCGGTGTAATCAATATCAGATTGTAATTTTTTAACATTGTTTGGATTTAACGGTACTCGGTCGAGAGGAAAAAGAGGCGGACCAACTAAATAATATATATATTTCTGTTTCGATTTCGTTTTTAAAACTTTCATTTATGTAATTGTATGTGGGCTTTTTTTTATTTTGTTGAAGTCCCGATTCCACGGGCAACGCCGTGCGCGTACTGCTAGTGTTAAAATAAAAAGAAAAGAAATACAGTCGACGCTCGTTATAAGGACCACACGTCATAAAGACCATTCCATTATAACGACCAGTGATAAAATCCCCAACTATATTTCCCTATGCACTCTATGTTATTTTACTTCCGGTATAACGATCGTCCAGTGTCATCTAATCCCAATACAGCGTCCGAATTCAGTGGTCACTCTTCCCGGTCTTTTTCCAAAATTCCTTTATTTTTTACATTAAAATCTATTTTTGATTGATAAAATTTTATTTTTAATACCAATGATAAAAAATAATTTGAGTATTTAGATGAAATCTCTTTAAAAATAGCCTATTTTTACGGAACTGTTGAGAGTACATGTGTACATTTTTTAATTTATATCCACTATAGCGAACCCTCTTTATAAAGACCTTCTGCTGTGAGACGCAGAGGGTCGTTATAACGAGAGTTAACTGTATTACAAGTGGTAATGGTTCTTTTTCGAAATCTCTCATTTTCCAAAATCATGGGCCATAAAAATGAAACACATCAATAATTTGTATGGCGTTATAAAATATTTCATTTTTGTCGAAAATACTTAATAATTTAGATTCCTAAAGTAAATAGAAGTAGGGGATGATTCAAAATTCGATGCTCAAACTACAGTAGAGTCTCCCTACAACGAAGTCTCTCTACAGCGAATTTCTCCCTATAACGAAATTTTTAATCGGAATGTTAAATAACATTCAAAATATTCTCCATATAACGAAGTGGTTGTCTCCCTATAACGAATTTTTTCAGAGGTTTATCTTTTCGATTTTTGTCATTTTTGAAGATAGTTTATAATTTCTGTGCAACCAATTCGCTCACACGTGCCTGTTTTTGGAACCACTCACTCACTCTTAACTCTTAAAATGTGAAAATTTTTCTAAAAATTTTACATCACGAAATGCAAACCAATGTAAAATAACGGAATTTTTCAAGTAAAATAAACGTAAGTACATACTAGTACATATTATTCTCTAAATTGGTGAATTGTCTTAACTTTTGAGCATTTTATTTATACAATAAAAATTAGTATAATTTTAACAAATTTATAATATATATTACTTCATTTTTAATTGAAAATCATAATTAAATACATTTGAATTCATCTCACCTATTGAAAAGTTTGGAACATTTACTTAAATAACTGCAAAAATCTCTAATCTCCATATAACGAAATTTTCTCTATAACGAATTTTTCAATTGGAACCAAGCGATTTCGTTATAGGGAGACTCCACTGTATTAGGAGGAATGGTAGAAACAATAAAACAAGCCAAAATCGCATAAGCAAGCATGGTCGGAAAAGCCAACGGGATGAACTAGAGGGCGCTGTTGGTCAACGCTGTACCTGAATTTCATCTGTAGTCATTTAAAGTTCGGACTGCGTGCGGATAAACGCCTTAGTTTACGAATGCTGAGAGTCGCAAGAATCTTCGCCGTCGCTACAAATGCCTGCGAAATTTTCGAAAGAGTTCGCCAATCCATACTCATGGCTGTGGAATCATGGAATGGTAAAGACTTTCATCTGTTCTGTGCATGTAATGTCCAAGTATGCCTCGCGCACCGAGCGAGGCTGTCTAAAAATTCCCCCTTAACAGCGACGAAAGCCTGTCTGAGGAAGTTGGCTTCTTTTGAGGTGAGGTTCTGAGATCGTTTAGGAGAAAAGCGCGGTGGGGGGTCAAATTATCATTGCCAACCACAGCCCATTTCCGTGCGCTATAAGGGTGGGGGTAAATGACCTGCCAGGTTGGGAGAGTCCAATTCATGTCGCTTCCTCCCCAAAACTCCCGGTTTTAAAGGAACTAGAAGAAAAAAGTCGAATTGGGATTAAAGAGATAAAGTTTAGCCAAATAAAGAGTTTTCACCTGGTATTAGGAGGGTAAGGAAGTCGTGGTGGCCTAGTTGAGATGGCTTGGCTTCGGGGCTGGAGGATTCCAGGTTCGAAACCCGATTGCACTAATGATCTGTTGGGTATGTTGTCCTGGTTCATATTAAACCTAACTTCGAGGGTCTAAGGTCCTCCTGCTGGTGTGTTGCGAAAGTCTTAAGAGACGGGTATGCCAACTCAAGTGTCGTCCTCATGGATCAAAATTACGAGGTCTGACCCAAAATAGCTCTGGTGTCGTTCAAAAAAGGCACGTGAATGTGGGATTCCGTTCAAGGAACAAAATGACCACATAAGGGTTTACCTTTAAGGGGTAAGTGGTTTCGGATTTATGTCTAGGGGATTTTAAGGGTTAAAACTTAAAGCAAAATACTACTTAAAATAAACGAGGAGACTTCAATATTAAATACAACAAACATTTATTAAAATGCTAGGGAGAATTTACAAGGGGGAAAAGAGATATATGTACAGAAAGGTTAAGGATAATTTACATGAAGTCATAATGAAATTGGAGCTAGATTAACTAGGGATATATGTTACAGGTTAGGATTAATGATTAAAAATTATAGGTTAAGGATTTAATGTTATGGAGCCATGATAAAGTTAGTCGGGTCATGCTACTTACGACGAGGAGATCGGGCGGCTTAAACGCCGATAAAATCTAACAGAGAGAGTTAATGAAGAAACATAGTCACTGCTGCGGTGCTGCTCTGCTCGCTCTGAGCTTGCACTCGAGTTTTGTTAGAAAAAAGATGGCGCTGTTTGCAGTAGAACTGTAGCTCCATCTATTGCATAGCAAACTAATTAATCTAGCTCGTACATTCTTGCAATGATTAAATAATGCTTTACGGGTAATTTCCTACATGAATATAACTAAACTAAAACTAAACTATCTTTTATCAGTTTGCCAGTTCTATCCCATTTCTTCTTGTCGAGAGGATTCCCTGCGATGTTTCAACTGTCGTGACAATAACTCTAAATTTCATACCAGATATCCCACATACCACTCTGCATTTGATCATCAATGCCCATCTTACCAACAAAAGGTCATATTCATTAGAAAAAATACACTCGACTGCTGAGAACTGTTCCAGACAGCAGTATTACTTCATCCAAGGTTTGGTAAGGTACAGTATGGAAATGGACTTCTTTTGGAACTCTTTTGCTCCATGGGCTGCTATTATTGTTCTTTGGGCAGTTATTATGGAATGTTATTTTGAACTCATCCATTATAAATGTTTATGAACTGTTGGACTTTTAATGTTTTACTTCGTCAAAGCAAAGGTTATGGAATGATGTTTTGGATAGTCATGAATTATGTTTTTACATTTCTTTTTTGTTCTTCAGTTTTCTTTGTATTAATATCGAAGTAAAGTAAATATCTAAATATATGTTTGTTAAAATATCTAAGGTTTTTTTTTGTTCTTCAGCTTTCTTTGTATTAATATTCTGTTTTCTTTGTGATGCTTGATAAAATATCTAAGTTAAAATATCTAAAGATATGCTTGTTAAAATATCTAAGGGATTTTTGTTATTGTTCTTCTGAATGAAGTTTCACACCAAATTCGAGGGCATGCTGTGGTGTAAGTAAGTCCTATCACATTCTGGCTTGTTTTTGTGCTTTCAACCTCACTTTTGAATCAGCCTGTAAATAATTTTGGTTATTATGGATAGAAGTAGTGAAGTTCGGTTAGTATGGATAGTATATACATGTAAAACAAACTCCTTATTCAATAATCTTATCAAGGGATTAGCAGTAGTTTCTCACATATATTATATGAGATTAAACTATATCTTTATAATGATTACATTTAGAAACTTGTCAACATGTTGTGTTGCATAAAACTACGAAACTCTCTATGAACATTTAAACGAGAAAAGAATTAAGAAAAAAATATATATACGCGTCTCAATACGACAAAAATTGCAACCAACAGTCCTAGGCAGTTCGTACTGACAGAAAACTACGCAAAGCCACAGCAAAATGATGTCAAACTAGTTTAGAAAGAACTCCATGAAATTAAACAACTTTCATTTTGAAGATGGAGTTCCATTAACTAAATAACGATGTTTGATAGACTAGATATTAACATTAGGGATGGGGAAAACCGCCGGTTTTAACCGAAACCCGTTTTTTTTTTGTGTTTCGGTTAACCGGTCTTTACGGTTATTTTTTCGTTGCGTTTATAACCGGTTTTTTGGGTTATTTTTTTGTTCCGGTTATATTTTTTAAATCCAATAACCTGGTAATAAAACCGGATCGAAACATAGGCTCGATTTTAGGTTCGGTTAGACTAAAACTTACCAAGCTATGAAGCTTTGAATTTCATCATCTTAGGCCAATCAACGACAACTGCTTCCTCGATACGTCTGTTGGTATGCAGATTACTGAAAAAATCTTTATGAATAGATAAATATTGGCCAATGGATTGATTTCCTGTAAAAACAGACAGTATTAATAAAAAATTTTGTCCACAAACGGCGTTTTTTTTTATAAAAAGATGAAAATTGGTTATTTTAAAATAACATTTAAAAATAAAATCTCTTAAAACATATCAACTACCTTCAAACGCGTTTGGTCATAGTCAGGACTATTTAACTTAGCTCAATGATACAGTTCGCCGCCTTCACCGTAGTGCCAACTTGAGTTGTGACTGTCTATAGTATTTTTGAAGGTTGAGAAGTTTACACAAGATTTAGATGAGTGAATACGATGTAGATTAAAAATCTTCTTGGAATTACGAGAGTAAATATATATTTAATATATATATCTAAAAAAATGAAACTATGCCGGAAATCAAATGGATCAGAAATGTATACGGTATTTTACTAAACTTGCAAAACATTTTATCTCAAATGTATTGAAATAAGCAAAGTTGAATAAATACTTATGTAATAATAAGATTTTGTTTAATGTATGTTCAGATCTAGTTTAGAAATCGAGAAGATTCGTTTTCCCTCTTTTTTTAAATACTAACTAAAATATTTTTCTACTTCAACAACAAACATCATCAAACTAAAAAAAAATGATGATTTAACCTCACTGAAAGCTAAAACAAAAGTAATAGAAATAAATACATGTTTTCTTAAGCTAGACTAGATGTGTTCTACGAGAAATATTCATGGAATTTCTGATCGAATTTAAAAACATACTATTTAAGTTTTTTCAACAGTTTCCAACAAATTCATTCTCACTTCAAAAAACATGCACAAACGATTTTTTTTTTCTTTCTTTTCCTTAAAAGCTGGAAACAGTCATTCAGCTTAGTTTGCTTTGGTTGATGTTTTAAAAACAATTCTATTATTTCCCCCTCAATACTAGTTAGAGTAAGTAATAAATTCTTTCCGATATTTACGGAAACTTCTTCATTCAGTTTTGTTTATAATTCCATGAAAAGTTCCATAGCTACGAAATGCATTTGTGTTCTATCTGACGGAC
>BGPR01047407.1:0-11802 GCA_013235015.1 Araneus ventricosus | reverse complement strand
TTATTTATACGTTTATTTTTATTTTTTAAATTATTATATTTATTTATTTATAAGTTTTTATATATTTTATTCATATATCTCCCAAGATACATACATTTTATTTACTGGCCATAATGCTTGAGTTTATACAGTTACAGACCGAGTCAAAGAATCAGTAGTCAGAAATTTTCTGTCATATATAAAATTGTACTAAAATTTAATCTATTCTTAAATGTTTCTAACGTATTTTAATTAATAAGCAATAATTTTATAAATTGTTATTTGTTTGCCGATCAGAGAAAAAGAATCAAAAATCAAAATGAAATAAAACTTAATATAAATAGCATTCGAAGAAAATGAAAAACACGAGGTCGTAATACAAAATGATTTTTTCTATTGCCATAAATACATTTTAAATTATATATTATTATAAATTAATTATTCTGTTTCTACAGCGATTTAGTTGCAAACTTAATTACTGCTGTCAGAGTAATAGCAACCTCATAGTCATTCACTTTATTTGTTTCCTCTGTATTTTTCCTGCTTTCCCTAGTCTTTTAATTTTCTGGTTGGTCATTGTATCAAAAGAGTAGATTAGGATACTCTTAAGGGCTTAGTTTAGCTTAGTTTGGTTTGATTATCAATGCAACAGGAAGACTATTAGATAGATGTAACATGCAGGCTGATTTGGGGACAAATCTCATCTTGCACCGTGATTTTAGGACGACCATAAGCGATCATAAGAGGGCTAGAGTTGGCCTCCACTCTCTAAAGTGCCCCGCCACACTCACTTAAGGACATATACTGGGTGATATAACATGCACCAGCCGAATATACAAGGGGTATCGCTTGTATAATCGGATTTGTACAAGCGATCTTCTGATCCCAAGACTGAGAGCCAACCTTAATGCTACGGCGACGAAAACTGAATGGAAAGCTGGAGGTTATAATTGCAATAAATTCTATTTATGTTGCTAAAAGTTTAAAGATAACACTTTAAACGCTTTTTAGTATTTGAGTTCGCTGGACCGCATTTGATGCGTTTTTATTAACCTATCTTCTTTCAAGCCTATAAATATTATATTTGCAAAGATGGAAATTTGTTATCGATTTTTCACTTATTCTTTTGTACTAGAGTTGTGAAATTTTGAAAAGTTGTGTATCATCAATGGCAACACAGTATTTCATTATTTTCAACAATAAATTGTCGATTAATATATTATTTTAAATTAAATTTTGATTCCATGTGAAAGGAACCATCTGATAGGGAATTTCAGAACCACAAGATCCCATAATACTAAAATAAACTCATCGCAAGTAAATGAGTCGGAACTTTGCGTTAGACTGACTACCTGACTACTTATTGAGAAAGATGATACAATTCAGTGCGTGGTGTCTGAGCTCTATACAGAAATTAAGTACTGCTTAACACCTCTGTTCTGAGTCTATATAGCAAAGAATCAAAAAATATACTTGCCGAAATCTTGATTGTACGTGTCTTGCAATGATTCAGAAATATTGACCTTAATTGTGCTTCTGCCTGTAAAAAGTGTATAAAAATCTTCCTTTAGTCCACATGACATTTCAAGACAAAATTCAACTTCACATAAGTTATCAAATCTATTTATCATCATTATTTTCTCCACAAAATCTATCTATATAATTCTCTTACGTAGTGACAAAAAAGGGTCGAATTTCTTAATCGCCGTTTGGCAACAGCTCGCAAGTTTGTTTTATTTACTATGGAGGAAAGACCAAGATAATGGATTTTGTTCTTTGACAGACAACGATTTTTTTGAATTAAATAGTTTGAACAAAATAAGTTTAAGTTTGCAGTTTTAATTAGGTAAATGAATGAATGCCTCCTTAACATGTCCTTTTTGGTTAAAAGGTTGAGGAATGGCCTATTTTACCTTCCGATTACTCATATTTTCTGAATTTTATAAACATAAATGGCGACCCAGAGAAAAATGTTGTACCTTTCTTGATTAAATTGTAACTCGAGTGAGTCTGGGCAAAGCTTTCTGAGAAACATAAGATGAATAAACTTAGGATCTTATTAATTTTAAAAGGTTAAAAATACATTATCACTATGGTGTCAATTTCGAATAATTAATATGAGCATGTTTCAAGCCACTTTTTTTTTTAAAATGGGCAATTTTTAGGTAGAAGGTTGTAAAATGTGTTATATCATCACTTGACAACTTAAATTCTTAAATTCTTTGAGATTTAACACATAAATAACTGCCCAGAGATAAAAGTTGTATCTTACTTGCTAAATAATAATTGGAGTAAGTGTGAATGCATGTGGGGAAGCTTTTCTCAGCAACATTCCACTGAAAATAGGGCATGTTTAAAATTTTGGTGGAATGAAGTTAGAGCAAATTCAACTGTTGGAGATATTGTCAATTGTGTATGGTAAAAAGTCTTAATTGACTGATTTCTGCCTGATGTAAAAATTTTTGATTTTTAAAGATCTTAGAATGATATATATATGTATGAAAGATCAGGCTTTAAAAAAGTGAAAGGCAGTCCATTTTCATCCAGGAAGAGACGATATTTGTTTAAATCTTCTTTTATTTAGGCATCAGGCGTTATTTCTTCATAAGTAAAGTATTTAATTTGTTTGCAGCTCCATGACCAGAATTTAGAAGTTTACGCCCGAGCGGCGCGTTGTTGTTGAAAGCTTACATGCTGGCGTGAAAAAGGGCAGAAAAGAATGCGCAGAACGCTTAAGTACCCAGAAGAGGGATTTTCCCCTTTAGAACTCGTGATTAGAAAAGAAAGTTGTAGTGCGTTAAATATGATGAAAGTAGAAGTATTTAAAATGAGGTGTCGTTAAGATTATTTAGGAAAGTTAAAAAATTAAAATATCACATATATATATATATATAATTATATATATATATATAAGCATTCAGATTTCTTTCATCATTTACATATGTATCTCTGTGCTACCAAAGCTACCAAAAGATTTTAATTTTAGTAATTGATGAAAAATTAATTTTAGGAGTTCATGCAATTTCAGATAATTTAAATTTACTTTCAGTAATTAATGTATTCATAATTTCCTATTACTAGCAGAAATGCATAACTGTAGAGCGACCGAGCGAAGCCAGCCGGGATCACGTAGTGATCCCAAAATAATCACAACGTGATTCTTGGAGGTTGGGGAGCTATGCATTTTTATGAAAAAGAAATTGCACTGCAAATGTGTCGGAAAGTTTCACGTTGTTCAGTGGGAGGAAGTTTTCTTCTTCGAACCTTCATTGCAAAGAAAGTAGTGAAAATTAGTCACATTAGCTAATTCTCTTACGAAAATTATTTTAAAAAATGCAAGTAAGAAATTCGCTAACTGATGGAAGATTTGTTAAAATTTTAATACGTGGTAGTACTTGTGGTGATTTCAAATAAGCAATTTTGGAAAATCTTGCTGAAAGAAAAAAATCATGATTTGAAATTTAGTCTCTATTAACCTAGTTTTCAATTATTGGAGGCAAATAGTGTTACGAACATGGAAAGTCGCCTCCCAGCAATGTTAGTCTTATGGTTGGGAAGAGAGATTTACAAAGGTAAGTATGGAATGGTTGGCAGAGGCCAGGCCTGGGCCCTTGAACTTGGCGACAAATTTGACGACGAAATATGGGATCTCAAAGGTGCTGCAATTTTTCGATATCTCTATTAGGAGAGGAGATACGCTTGAATGTATTAGATGATTCCATGTGACGTCACGGTCTGCTGGTTTGACTATATAAGGAGCGCGCTTGGATCACGGAGTCGATGAATGCTGTCGACTGAGATCGCCTTTTGAGTACGAATCCCCTCTTGGAGCGCGCAAGCTAGTAGCTGTTAGACACCGAGCGGTACTAAGTGATGTGTGTTGATCGACTGGAATGACTTTGGAGTTGAGCGACATTGAAAGTGCCTTTGCTGTCATTATTAGTGATTTGCTGACTGTTTGTGAAACCGAAAGTGCTGTTACTGTTATTATTAGTGAATTGTTGTCTGTTTGTGTTGTTAATCTGTACAAGAGTTATTGTTACCTGTGCTACGTGTTTTTCCTTCATATTTGATAATAAACCTTAATTCTCCATTATCCTGCTTGTTGGATTGTTTCCACCATACACCCACAGAACGATTTTCGTTGCAATCTGCTCCAAATCAGCTTAATTATCGAGGTTCTACTATCGTTGTTTTCATTATATTTAGCGACGTTGTTTTCATTTGTTTATCAAATATTTGTTTTAATGGATTTCTAAACTGTGAAATTAATTATAATTACTCATTTATCCTTAAAATATGTTCTTATTTTTAGAAATAATATTTCCTTTATTTTTTTTCTTTGGTTCAAGAACAATTAAATAAAAGTTTTGTTTTCTTTCTTTTAGTGCTCATCTTGTAACTAAGTAAAATAAATTGGGCACAAAAATTGAAAATCTGAAATATTAATTACTGGTTCGTTTTTGTGAATTTGAAATTTTTGGTCATCTAAGAGATCTTTGGTATGAATTTTTTTCCCTTCGATCAATTCAATGCAAACGAGCAGATGAAGAAGAAACATTTTTGATAAATAAATGATTTGGTTGCTTAAAAACAATCTGTAAACTCGATTTTGTATAATTTTGGATCTCTTAAAACTAATTTAAATGCATAAAAATATTGCTAATAATAAACTTTTCTAAATTCATTTACAGTTACCTTTCAAACAATTAAGATACATGCGTAACACAAGCAACATCAATTTAAAGAGGGTGAGTATCTTTTAGCTAACATTCATCAATAAGGAATTGTATGGATGCTATTTTCTGGCAGAATGCTGATTTTACATAATTGTTCACAGTTTAGGAACACGTGATCCCTTTAAGATCATTCTACGTGATTGACAGTCCCACCAATTAGCTTGTCTGGAATAATAGCGCATAATCAAATTACCTAAAAGTAGTGGCATTGATGAGCTAGGTGGAGCTACTACTTCCCCTAATTTATCAGGTAGGGGTTTTGCTTTCACTTGAAATGATCTGAATAGTGACACGGGGCCATGTGACTAAACCTAGTTTTATACCAAAGTAAAATACAATGGAGCAACGTAAATATTTTTAACAGATAGAATATTACCATTTCTCCAGCATACTAGAGTAGCATAGACGACCATTTTACGTTCGAGAGAATATTCCAGGAACTCTTCTGTTCCCTGTGGGATTGGAAAGCATGTGTTGTAAACACCGTCGATTAGATTTAACTCTTTCATATTAGCTTTGGCAGACGCTGTTGGATTGTTTAACCGAATTTTGGCCGTAGTGTCTGAAAATAAATGATTGAACCTAGTCACAATTGATTGTTAATGAAATGAATAAGTTGAAGTTTACAATAAAAAATAGCATGTGTCGAAATATAAAAAATACACAAAATCAAAAGATGAACAATAATATAACGCGGAGTTTAAATCTTCAGCATGCAGCATCAATTTCAGCATGTTGATTTTCCACGTATGTGTAATGCAAATGTTTAAAGCTTGCTCCTCGTCACAGTAAGAATGTTCATTAGGATGGGCCAGAAAACTTGAAAGTTTTTTCTCTGTCGCTATACAATGGAAACGTTGGAATTGGTGAGAAATAGCAGGAGTAAAAACATTAATTATATTTATTGATGTCTTCCGCTCCCACAATGGCCTTAAAGTCCTAAAAAGTAACGAAAATCGGTTGTTTATCAATAATTTTTAAAATAGTAAAATTTCTCTTTATCCATTCATTTTAGCATTAGATGTTAAAAATTCAACTTCTTAAGAGTCATAAATTTTATTTTGTCAAAATCGGTCTATAACTTCCAGTGGCAGATTCCTTTCAAGTTGACAAAAATTATCTCAAAATGCTTCAATATGCAATTTTTAGTTCCTCATCACCATAATCTTCACACATTATCTTTTCGATGAAATAAAACAAATCAATGTATATTAAGGCGACAAACTTTAGCTCCAACAAAAGAAGGACACAAATAATTTGAAGCTAAAAAATATCATAAATTTGACACATTGCAACCATACAACATTAACCCTTCTGATAAAAATAAAGTCATGTGGTTAGATATTAGGTAAATTGCAGAGTTGACCCATAACTTGCACATCTTACCACCGCCATAACCTTGCATTGGTGAACTCCCATATATCTCTGCCTGGGGGTCGTGGCATGAGCCACCATTTGAATCTCACTCTGCACAGCATTTTTCTCACCATCGTCCGGTATTAAGATGTGGGGTCGAGTTTTCCCCTCCCGATGACGGGTCGTGTCTGAGGGGAAGTTACATGAGCCGCTCGTAATGTGTGCTATTATGAGGGGGCCACACTGCCCAACTGTTTTCGTGGCGGCCTGGCCATTCATGTTCAATCCGCTGACTTAGGAAGACCGGAGTAACTGTTTTGTGGTTTCCATAGTCTGGCTTGTTACGTTTTTTGAGAAATCTTATTCCCAAATAACTGGAATTCCAAAAACAATTTCTCTTGAGTCAGGGTAGTCTCAAACGTGCAGACTATTCAAAATTACGACGTCGAATTTTTTCAAAATTGAATTTCTTTCCATTTGCATTACTTGGTATAAGAGAAATTGGAAATTCTGTCGGAAATTCTGTTAACTTTTATTATACTTCTAATAATTTTTAGTAAAGGAATCATTTTTGTTTCTCAAAAATAAATGCCCTTACCTTCTTTTAAGTGATTAGGCAGTTTGGTTGAAACAATTAAAATTCTCTCCCTTTCCTTCTTATCATCAAGCTGGTATAAGTGAATTAGGTGCTAGATTAGATTAGATGATAATGAAGCATCAATTACTTTAGCACTGATATGCGTAATTACCCGGATGTTAGTTTTGTAGCTCAAAAAGGATTGGTCATGTGGATCAGTTCAATGGCCGCCCAGCTCACCACTTTATAGAGCTTCGGTTATCTCTGACATCTGAAGGCTCTCGAATATCGTTATAGCTGCACGTGTGCGTAAAATGCATGTAGTTTTCATAGATTACACCAATCAGTTCATTGCCGCGATCAAGTAGGGTTTATTGTTGATATTAACATTAACGCCACTGTGTACCCCCGAGCTCGGAAACAAAGGAGTTCCCGGTCAGTTGAATGGGTATAAGTGGAAGGAAGTGCATACCGTGCTCCAGCAGGGAGACAATTGGCAAGAAAAACATTATTGTTGACAGACGAAACTAAATTTATCTTAGCTTAGCTGTATTTGAAGCAACACGAGGGATATTTTGGGACGGATCTCATAATCGCGAACCGCGATGAGATGAAGAGGACAACACCCTAACCTGCATCGTCTTCTCCAAACTTCAGCCCCGCACCAGTAGGAGGTTTTGGCTCACGATGTCATATTTAGTTTGAACCAGACGATCCCCTGTACAAGGCATATGTTTAGGGAAATCGGGTTTCGATCCTGGAACCCTCCGGCTCCGAAGCCTAAACTTTTACCATTAGATCACTTCGACATTTAGAAGTTAAGAACAATTATTGTAGTGAATTAGCTCTTAGACGCTTATAGGTAAATTTACTCTGAGTGAATAGCAAAAACATTAATATAATGTCTGTATGAAAAGATCTTCATCGCACAGAAAGCATTATGTTAGTTTTAGAAAGGATAGAAAGGCCTTAGCATTATTTACCGCAGAAAGGCGTCCCTTCCGACCAGTTTCCACTTGATTGACAGGTCACCATCTTGTAGAAACCATTCCAGCGGTCTTCAACAAACATTGCCAATCCGTCGTTGCAAGTATATTTAATTCTCGTCCCTGCCTCATATTCTGCTTTTTCCGGTTCGTATTTGCCTCTTTTTGGAAAATCTGGCGGAGGGCAGGCTGTAAGAAAGAAAAAGAGTCTGTTAATTCGTTTAAGGCCTATTGAACACATGCGATTTGTACCGGAAAAATCATTAACGACTAGCGTCCTATTGTTGGGTAGTGCACACATCTTCAATTATGTTCCGAATTTCTTTTGATATCTGAAACAAATGAGAAGCAAAGGTGTCGCTAATTACTTCTCTGACACCTCATTTCGGACGAAGGCACATGAGCACTACTGAATTGTTATTGTAGACTTTGTAGACTGATTGATTGATATGTTGGAATAACGTTCCGTTTATGAGATCTGCTAAGTCCCGTAATCCAATTTTTGCACTAAATAAGCATGAGAACATTTGATTCAGAATAACAGATTTAACTTTAACCAAGGACAAATTATGTCCAATTTTTAACTTTAAACGAAGCGTTTTCTGCGTTGTTTTCATATGCAGCAGGCATTAAAACGATATTTTATCCACCTTTCTGATAATAAATAACCTTTTATTTTCTCAAATTAAAAGAAAAATGTATTTTTTAAGTAAAACAGCAAAGTTGAGAATGTTCTATAGTTAGGAAATACGCCCCTCAAAGAGGAAGATGAAGCTATCATCCGTTAAAACCCTTGTCATCTATTTGATGCTGTTATATCATGCTAATACCGTTGAAATAGAAAAAATGATCTACGCTTTTAAAGGGAAGAAACAATCTAGCAAATTTTAGATTCACCAACGTTGAGGAGTACTGCGAGAGCATGTAAATTTCAATTTTAACAACGCTGATCAATGTTGCGATGACAATAATTTCAATTCTGTATTTAACATTATGGTGCAATTTGATTGTTCAGCTTTTTTAATCGGAAGTAACCAGACAACTCTGGTACGTCTTTACATATTTCTGGTTTTGATCATTTCCCTGTTTTAAAAAGCGTCTGGTTTTTAGTGAAATTACTTTGATCATCATTTTTTGTTTATTTAAACAAAAACAAAGTTATGTTAAATTGGAAAATTATTAGATTTGTTTTTGAAAAATTATGCTTTCGAAAAATTGCCCATCTCAACTTTTTCGGACTATGTAGAACACTGGCTGATAACCCTGCGTTGTTCGGGATACAAATTTTTCAAAGTCCCCTTCTTATCTGTTTCTAAAAATATTACTACTAATTTTCCCGACAAATTTAAATCTCATTTGAATGCTTTGTCGTTGAATTAAAACTTTCAAATCTAATCTTTCTATTACATTTTAAAAGTTTGGTTTGAATACATTTGCGAAAAGTTCGAAAAAAGGACATTTATTTAGGGAACATTAAAAGAACATTTATTTAGGAATGAACAAAAAACATAGGGTTCAATAACTAATACAACTTAAAATGCATAATTACACTATACAGAATTTACCCGGCGTTGCTAATTAAAAGTACAAACTAAAAACTTTAGAGCGAATTTATGGCGTTAAAAATATTTTTCAAAATAAGACATCAAAAGAGAAAAAAAGCAAGAACTAATAAAATTGATCGCATTAAAAATGTAAAAATAAAAACGCGTTATGATTTACACATTTTTTCGAATATCTTCCGAAAGGCTGAATGGAATTTTCTTGAACATCAACCATGCAAACAAGAGACTTAAACTCATAATTTACATTGAAGATTCCGTCAAGAGGGCATTTAAGGGACTTATTAGAAATTGACGAAGAAGAAAAGGGATTTTGGATCACCCCCCTTTACAGAAAGCTGATTAAGATTTTCAGCATTCTGTTATGGCTTTGTTTTTCAAGCATTGCGTGCCTACATTTTCGTAAATATAGAACGTATAATCTGGAAAATATGAAGGATTTCGTAAAAAATCGTTATTTTTCCATGTTTTTTGCGTATAAATGCAGAATCTTCAACAAAATTTACGAAACTTACAGAATTTTCGGCAATATGTGAGATACAAAATTTACGAATCTTACAGAATTTTCGGCAATATGTGAGATACGCATTGTGATAAAATTTGAAATATTTTAGATATTAGAGAAGATATGAATATTTGTAGTAAACAATTTTTTACAGTGGATGGGCAAATCTATATACATATATAAAACTCAACTTATGTATTTTTATAAGTATCAATGCATATATGGAAATCAAAATCACTCAAAGAAAGCAAAAAACAAAGAAAAATACTCTGAGAGAAACGAATTAAGCTAACAAGGAATCTATTCTAGTCTATTTTGTCAAGGGCTAAGGACTAAATTCGAAATGGATTCAAAATATTTTGGAAATTTTTCTGTAAGAAGCTTGCATTACGCCCAAAATAGCTTCTCTTAGCCCGAAATTTCTCAGAAAGAGACAAAGGAGATCAGTACCATCTAATAAGCATTATTTTAAAAGAAAAGAAAAACCAAACACAAACATAAAAACTCTAATAAGATTGAAATAAGAATATTAGCCAACGGGCTGTATCAATGTAGTATATATGTTTGATCCAGTATCACTTCCAAACGGCTGCACCAGTTTTGATGAAACTCGGTACACAGCTACCTCATTAAACGAACTGCATTACTGTCGGGGTAAATACGGCCTAACCCAGTTCCACAGGCTAGAGAGGAGCAAAGTCTCCAAAATGCATGTAACAAATAGGCAGATTGACATTACACATCCGTCAGGCAATGAGATTTTAAAGAAACTTCGTACACATGTTCCTCATTTACTAACTTGACGTACTGTAGGGGTAAATATGCCCTAATCCAACCTCTCAGGATAGGACAGGGCAAAGTCTCAAAAATCTTTGTAACGAGTAGGCAAATTGACAAACTTGGTGATTTTGATGAAACTTGATACATATGTTGGTCATTAGGCGAATTTAAAATTTAATGTAGGAGTAAATATACTCTAACCCACTCTCTAGGAAACGCGAAGTCTGCAAAATGAGAAGTAGGCCGATTGACACGCTTGACGATTTTGGCGACAAAGGCAATTTTGATGAAATTTGGTACACATAGCTGGCTAAAAATACTATATGTATAAATAAACGCTAATCAAATCCGTCAGGGTAGTGTGGGACAAAGTCTTTTAAATACATTTAATGAAATTTTTCTTATTTCTATGAAATTGGATACAGTCGGAAAAATTGTAATGGTACTGTGTACATATATTCCTCATAGGTTGACTAAAATTACTGTATGGGTAAATAAGCGATAATACAATTCTTCAGTGAAGGGAGGGGCAAAATCGTCAGAATGGATGTAAACTTTTGGTTCTATTGACATGCTGTCCGTTATGGCTACGGCAATTTTGACGAAATTCTGTAGAAATGTTTCTCAGTGGCTGATTTATTTATTGGCCCACGCCGGCACAGCCTACCCAGAGGGTGTAATGTACTGACCGCTGAAACGCGGATTACAAAATAACAACAAAACAGAAACATTACATCAAATTGAAAAACATCTCAACAAAACTGAATTACACTGCATGCAAGAAAGCAACAGCAGAAGCAAAAGTTCTGAACAAATAAACAAAAGACAAAGGAAGTGACAAAATGTCCATGAAATAACTTTAAATAATAAAACAGGAAACAGAAAACAAATAAAAATTTAAACAAAAACTTAGGATATTAAGCACATTACAGCATATGACACAATTGAATAGAGTACATTTAAAATTTTAAATTCCAAGCAGAAATAAAACAAAAGCACACAAATGTTAAAGAAACATTGATATATAACGTTTTATTAGCTAGAATGCTCACTGCATATGCATCTGGAAATTCTAAAGTTCTCTTTCTGTTTGACAATGCCAAATTTATTATTAACTAAAATTTTAAACCGCGCTGTTTTGTTTGCGGCAGCAGGTCTATATAAATGAGATGTTTTAGTGAAAGTACAGTCAAAAACATAGTGGTCTACATTAACTTGTAAACCGCATTTGCAATTGGGTGTGCTGGTTAATTTGAAACGATATAAATATGAAACAAATGGGTCATGACCTATTAAAAATATATCGCATATTTTTTAG
>BGPR01047405.1:0-11804 GCA_013235015.1 Araneus ventricosus | reverse complement strand
TTTACGACTCTGCACAAATCTCATTTTAAAATTTCGTTTGTACTATAAGAACCTAATCACATACGGAATTAACAAAGCAAATATAATAAATTTTTAACGAGGAAGTGGCATACGAGAAGCTGTGGAACATTCTAAGCCTTTCTATCATGTCATCTTGCATCAGAATCATCTGGGACTTTTCAAAATTTTCGTTGCAGAAAGCAGTGTCGTTTGCACGTTTGACAAATAGCTTGTAAAGAATAATATGTAATCATCTTTATAAACATCGTATAAAAAATAGTGTATGGATAAATAATTAGCAGAACATCATTGAGGGAATTAAGGTTTAAAAATATAAAGTTTGTAATGGATTCGTTAATTGATCCATATTTTCGTGAGCATATTAGAAAGTGCAACTAAGATGTCCTTTGAATTGAACATTTTTCACTCATCCTTCTAATTTCTTGCGATAGACGATGACGAGGAACCAAATATTTGCGAGAACGCAAGAAATGCTATTTCACTATTTTTGTAATATTAAATTATCTTTTGCCATTGCTTTAAAATGATCTCTCAAATATGAAATTATTCCTCGTAGCAATTAAGTTAATTTTTTTATTTCCAATGTATCTAGCATATCTCGCATAAATATATATGTTCTCCTATTCCCAACGTTTTAGGTGGCACCAGCTAAAATGAACGATACACGACTTACATCTAAATTTCTAACCATGGTCAGATGTCGAGGACGACAACTTTCCTCTCCCGAAACTTCTACACTACTCCAGAGTGAGGACGTTTGATCCTCGATATCAGATTTAATACAGGACATTCACGACCGTTCCACTTCACGCAAGTTTGACCGCTCCACTCCCAAACTTGTCGTCAATGCGAAAAATCAACGAGAACTGAAGCAGTGTGGAGCGGAATGTTGGAAATCCATTTGGTCTGGTTATCCGTCCATTTGGACTGACGAGCCGCAAATCAACAGCGACAGGATTAGATGCATGTGAGGGGAGGGGGCTTGGGACCTTGTTCGCCGTTAAAATCGAAGAAGGCGGTGCTCGGATTGACGAGCAGTGAGTGGATTTGCGTTGCATGGAGCTGCCGTAATTGACCTGTCTAAATCGGTGGACATAAAATTGGATGGCATGGAGTACCACCACGCTATTTGCGTTGCGTGGAGATGTCGTCAACAATCGCTCTAACATGTACCATGCTACCTATAACCCTTTAAGACCGGAGATATTTTCATTCTTAAATTTAATTTTTTTTATTCAATAGGTAGTCTCGGATCCTACTGGTACTGTAAAAAATAATTTTAAAAATTTATCATGCCACACAAATTCAGGAGCGCACCCGTGCAATCGTTCGGGTTAGGCTCTTTCTGTGTCAACGTTAACCAGTACGATCGCGTGGGTTAGGCATTATCTATGTAAGATTCAGTTAATTTATTTTTTCAAAGCGTAGTTTTCATTGAATATTAATTACTCAAAGAAAAAATATCCTTCTAGACATCCTTATAATATGATATAAACTTGTAGTAAAAAAGAATATACATATATATATATATATATAGAGAGAGAGAGAGAGAGTATAAATCTCAAAATGAAAGAGTAAAATGTAAAATGGAAAATGCAATTAAAGCACAATAACGTTTCTTCAGGGGATGAAGTCATTGCGAATTGCTAAAATATAAAAGTTTGACATTTATTCATTACACAATTTTATTTATTAAAAGTTATGTATATAAATATTAAGATATTTACATGTATAATTTAAAATTTTATAAATTAAAGTGATGTAATAATACACTATTTATTTTTTTACTCATCAAGTTTTATTGATTGTAAAATATAAATCATTATTTAAAGTAATAAATAGTATTTAAAGTGAAAAATAATTTAAAATGCTACTATCGATATTTAAACGCAAGCAGAGAACTTCTCTATCTAAATGTGGAAACGACCCCTTTTCTATTTGGAACACAAAATGTCGAATTTGTTTTGATATATTTATGGCATGCTAACCAAAATTTATTTCTTGGGGTATTATTTCATGAGAAATTTATTTATGGCATCAAAAGTGGGTGTTGATATTGAAAATTTTGAGGTTAGTGCATTTTTAAATGTTTATACGACCTCTTTTGAAATTCGTAACCGTAGAATGTTTTAGAACACGTTATTTCCTGAAGATCGGTACCTTTTTATTTAATGTCCGATGAACGGTCGCAGAATAATGCTTGGTGGCTCCTTTTATTTCTGCGACTGTATGATACTATTTCATCTTGTTACGTGCCGTCATCCAATTCGAACAACTTCTAAAAACTTTTTAGAAACGTGATGGACTGTATGGAGGATTGTGGTGTATAATACTCAAGACAGCAACAAGGGTGGAGGCGATTCTAAACATGAACTTTATTACATATACAACCAGAGAAGGAGCCACCCGTGAAATTTTAGAACGAAATAATCCCGAAAACAAGGAAGGCTATTAGGCAATATCGATTGACTAGAAAGTACGACAAAATGGAGGTAGGGGATAAAAGAGTTTTAATTGAAAAAAAGAGAAGTAATGAGGATCCTGTTGTAGTAATAATTCCTGTTGAAGAATAATTTGACACGCTTCTTCAGTATCATCGCGCCACTGCACACGGCGGAAGAGATAAATAGTTGTTTGCTTTGAAAACTAAATACGTTATGTTCTTAAATTTTTTGTATCGTTTTATAGAATGTCGTTATAGTATCGTTTTATACCAAAAAATCTCAACAACACAGTAAGATTGTTATACGACCAATTACTACAAATGATTTTAATTTTCGAAGTAAAATTGATTTCATTGACTTTCAATAAACTTCCTGTAGAGATTTCAAATCGTTAATGAACTACAAAGATCGTGCAACGAAATTTTGTCTTCTTTGTCCTTTGTAAAATCGGAAAAGTATTTATTAAAAAAATCTCAAAATTATAAGAAAATTCAATGGCAAACTATATTAAATAAAATTTATAAAAGTAAAACCTTGTTTGGTTTCCTTAATGCACTTTGGTTTTCTTAGCTGTGGACCTTCCGTAGCAGTTTTTGTATCGGCAGCTCATTTTGAAGATTTAAATAATATTGCAATAAAAAACTGAAATTAAATACAGTGCAAAACTGAAACTATTTGTATAAAAACAGAATTGACTCCAATATATGTATATACTAGTTGAAATACCCGGCGTTGCTCGGGATAAAAATATTTTCAAGTCCAATACTTATAACACTTTCAATTTAATAAAAGTGTTTTTCGAGGAAGCGTCTTTCTTTGATTTTCGTTAATCAACTGACACTTTGGACCAGCAGTGAAACACCCTTTTCTTTTTCTCTTCTTAGTTTGAACCACCTGGCAAGAATCTCGTACTCCTTCGTACTCCATTTTCCCCTAACCATCATTGCTACGGCAACAGCAGAAACTCTTTCATACATTGTATTTTTAGGCATTATCCGCACTACAATTCTCTTCTCTTTAGTGTTTTTTGTCACTGACCGGAAAAGGCGCATAGTGTTCTTTCTTTTTCTCCTTAGACCCTCTCCCTCCGGTTGGAAGTGGGCTCAACAATCTTGAAGGATTTTACACACTCATTATGACCATTAAAAATTTGTAAAATTAAATTAAACATCTCGGAAAGAGAATAATTAACGTCATTGGATTTTGGTGACAACATATTGAAAGACGTATATGCTACGAAATAAAATCTAAATAAAATTTCTTCCTTTCTGTTAACATTGAAAAAAACAAGATTTTTATCATAACTTTCGCAATGGTAAAAATACCAGAATGAAGGTTTTGATAAACCGATAAATTGGTTGGAATTTAATTACAATAACAGAAAGCATTGTTACAAATTGCGTATGAAATTTGAAATGTTCATTAAATTAAGGAAAAGAACGCATGACATTTAAGTTGGAATTATTAAAATGATAATTCTCTTCTCTTTAAGATGATATATAAATAATCTATAAGCAATATATTTTTCTGAAAATATTACCGAAACACTGAAATAAAACACCGAAAATTGGCTTAATTTTAGTTATTTAATTAAATATATCAGGAAGTAATTTTTTTGAAAATTTGAAAATGTAAAATTAATCTAGCAACAAACCCCAGAATGGCATGTGCAAATTTCTTGTCAAGACTTTTCACCGTCTAGGAGGACTTATTGCGACAGATAGACCGTTAGAATATGCTTTTTTCCTCCCTCCCTTTGTTCTCTTCCTACGATATTAACCGCATTAAATAACATTGAAGGCTTAGCACACACTCATTAGGGTCATTTAAAAATTTGTGAATATTAAAAAAAACATAGAGAGAATAATTCACTAACGTCATTGGATCACTGTGTAACCGCTGTAAAAGGTGTAAATACCACAACTGGAAACCGGAAGTGAAAAATCTACTTCGTTCTTTATGCTCAAAGGAAACAATATTTTCTTATGTTAACTTTAACACTGGCAAAAGCCTACACGCGAAACAGTAAATTGGCTTGAATTTATTTCCGTAATAATAAAAAGAATTGTTGAAATTCAGCTAAAAATAATTTTTTTAACGTTAATAACAATCAACCCCATTGTGATAAATCACTTTATCACAATGGAATTAATATCATTAAAAAGATAATTTTGTGCTCTTAAGATAGCTTAAAAATAATTGCTCTCTAATAAATATTTCAAAAGTTATTGGCGAAAAAAATTAAGCATTTGGCTTAACAGCGGCTAAGAATATCTTAAGAACTAATTAACTCTGAAAGTTGAAAATATCACCTTTGACCTAGAAATGTTCTCTAGAATGTCGTATGCAAATTTCATGTCGCTACGGTTCACCGTTTAGGAGGAGTTATTGTGACCGACCGACAGACTGACAGATACATGTATTTTCTGTTTTATGTTATAGATACATATGTATATATGAAATATTTCCAAATATAGCCGAACGTAAGTCCATGATGAATACAGATAATACCAAAAAGTCGCGTCGCAAAGCTCGAAACCTTGTCTATCTGAAGTCCTGAATCTGTTAACCGAAAGGGGCATAAGAAATGTTTTTGCTCTTTCAACCACAAATTACTGCCTCCCCTCCACCGACTGCTTTCCCCATCGCCAAACCTATTCCCGGCGGAGGCATGGTTTCGGGAGAAATGCTTCGATTTTTACAAATTTTTCCCATTTTCCTTCGATAATTAATCTTATCCTAATTTAAGTAAAAAGTATCTCTGAAAAGCCCAAAGATTCAAGAATTCGCCTATTTTTTCATATTGCGTTAATTTTTTTTATCTCGAGTACTTATAGTTTAAAAAAAAGATTCTCTTCTTTTTCCAGTTCAGAAATTTAACTGCCATTTAAGATTAAATTTTAAGAGAAATCTAAAAATTAAAAAACGCGCGTAATTTCTTAAGTTGTGAAGAATCTTATGGAGAAAAATTCTCTCAAAATATTGAAATGCGAATTAGCATTCATCAAAAAACTTCCGCTTTGACTTAACATTGGCTTCGAAACGTCAGAGGTTCAGTACAGCGCTCCCTTTAACGACTTGTTTCATTGCTGAAAATTTTACTCCCTCAATCTCCCGGCGTGCCCATCAGAACATCATTAAAGTATAAGGAAAAGTACAGTAACAGAGGAAATCGAATAATAAAAGGAAAAAAACGCAATACACACCAGGGTTAGGAATCAAGACTCGAAAAAGTGTAAAATAATTTTACCACTTTTAATATTGCAAAATTTTCTATATAAAATTTAAAATTTTTCTAAGTAAAAAATCGATCTTGCGATTAATTATTTCTTTAATATAAAGCCTGGATCTGTATATCTGGGCTGGTAAATGAGAATTAGATTTATTTTTTTTAGATATGGATGCTCGTGGTTAAATTTATAAGCAAAAGTGGCCTAATGTCTGCCCGACGGTGGGATGGACAGGACTTGCTATTCGGGGTGAAACTGTAAATACACCAGTCTTTAATTTTTGCCAGATCTTTATTTATCTACTATTTGAATGCCCCTTTGCGAGAACTGAGTGCAAAAATTTTCGACGACATGGGGTACTTTCCCCCGGTCACCACCCACTGGCGCCAACCTCCCTCTAAGGTGGGATTATTATTAGTGTCCGATACCTAAGGTTAATAAGAATAGCAATGGAAATGAAAGAAGTGCAAAGGACTGTTTACCCTGCCGGCTGTTTGAGCAAACTAGTGAGAATTTTCTAACTATCGTACAGGTGTATAGTCTCATTACAATAATCTTAAAATTTATCAGGCTAATTAAAAAGTTGTCAATAATTTTCCAATTTGTCAGGCGGATTGGAAAATAACCAAGCTCTTTACAATAATCCGCATTATCTCAATTCGATAAAAAATCAAATCTGTTTCCACATTCATCTGCTTAACGACTTCTTTCATTGCTGAAAATTTTACTCCCTCAATCTCCCGGCGAACCCATCAGAACATCATAAAAGTATAAGGGAAAGTACAGTAGCGGAGGAAATCGAATAATAGAAGGGAAAAAACGCAAGACAGACCATAGTCAGCAATTAAAATTCTAAAAGTTGTAAAATAGTCTTACCACTTTTAATATTGCAGATCTTTCTAGATAAAATTTTAAAATGTTACTAATACAATGAAACCTTTTTATGATGTTTTCATTAAGAAAAAGCCTGGATCTTTATTTCTTGGCTGGTAAATCAAAATTAGACTCGGTGTTAGATATGGAAGCTAGATGTTAAATGTTATAAGCAGTAGTGGCGCTAGTGTCTATCCGACTGGGGAGGGACACGACTTGCTATACGTTATGAAAGTGTAATGAAATTGGTCTTAAATGTTGCAAGATATTTATTTATCTACTAGTTGAATACCCCGTTTCTGGAAAGTGTCCGATACCTGCAGAGGAATAAGAACAGAAATGGAAATGAAAGAAGTGCAAAGGACTGTTTACCCCTGCCTCCTCATCGTAGAAGGAAGCAAGCAACTTTTAGGAGAAAATTTCACACAGTGCTAAAATATCAATGTTGGAGATTAAACCTTCTTCAGGTCAAGCAAACGATAAAATGTTGTAAACATTATTATTTATGTATTTTGTAATCAATTCTTCACTCATTTATTGATGCTCTGGAGTTTTAAAATTCTGTAGTTATTTTCTTCCTGATGACAATACATTATAATATTTTTTTTAGAAATGGATTATCAACCAGTGAATTAACTTCTTTTCATTTAAACAATATAAAAGACGCCATCTGTTACTGAATTTGAAAGCAATCAGTTTCACGTTTCCCCACCGATGAATATAATTATGAAATATATTAAAGACTGAAAGGTTTAAAAATTGAAGACAAAAATACAGTTTCTAACGCGTTAAAAATATATGAAAACTCGCAAGGGGAGTTTATTTTTGGTGTTAGTTAGTGCTATTTCAGTGACACAATTATTCAGCTAAATCTTCTATTTTGAAAAGATTAAAGGTTCTGAAGTTTTGAATGAAAGAATAATAATCTCTGTCCAAAATGCAATAAATTCCCATAAATATAATTAACCAAACGAAAAGGGACTTTCTGTTTTAATTGACTTTTTGTCATTTCGTGTGTTTTAAAATTTGTTTGTTAGTAATCACGATTCAATATGTTCGATTTTCTTCAGATATTACATAAATACTCCTTAGAGTCATAAAAAACGGCATTTACGGAAGAATTTTTATCTTTTGATTCCACTTAAAGATGGTAATCCCTCTAGTTTCCTTTCGAAGGTGAATTTGCCAGATGGATTATATATTTTTTATTCCTATACTTTACTTTTTCGTATACAAAGAGAAAGTATTGTAACCGTCAAAAAATGCGAACTCCAGATTTTGATGAATAGCCACGTTTTAGACCTCTCTGAGTCGGAAAAACACAATTTTGGAATTATGTCTGTCTGTCAAAAAATAATTCGGAAACAGCTGGAGATAGAGGGATGAAATTTGGTATATGGTCTTAACACAAGGCTGGTACATTTCTGTCAAATTTTGGTCGAAAAACTGTTCGGGAAGTCTGTCTGGCTGTCTCTACGTGTTCATATGAACACAATAAACCAAAAACTTTAATAGCTAGGTAGATAAATTTGATACACTGTTTTGCCATCAGGAATGAATGTTCATATCAAATTTTGGACCAAATCCGCCAAAAGGTTGACTATCTGTCGGTCTGAATAATCGCATGCTTGTGAACACTATAACTCCTAAACACAATCAGTTAGATAAATGAAATTTCGTATGTGGACGTCTAATCTTAATTTTAGATCCATGTTCAATTTTGGTTTCAATCGGTTGAAAAAAGGCGTTCAAATTTAATATTCGGTTTCAATACCATTGTACGACGAAAAAATGGTGCGAATGCTTGGGGCGTTTCTCCCGCCTGTGTTACGGAATGGCGCGTGTTACTGACACTAGGCTTATTTCTTCTCCACCTGTGTTAGGGAGTATACGAGAAAGTTTTGGGGAGAGAGGAGAGCACACTCGTTGGATTATTTTAATGCACGCGAAACATTCTGAAGTCCTACAATGTTGAAATAAAAACTCAATATAAATATATATATATAAAATAAAAAATAATTAAAAATATTTTTTCAATAAACAAAATGATCTTATTAATCTGACAGATTTCTTACACAATAAAAATTTTGTAACAAAATCATGGCGCAAGTTTCAAAGAAAAAGCTGAAAAACTGAAAAAAAATTTAGCCCATTTTACCTAAAGCGATGGTATTTTTAAAACTTCTCACAAACACAGAACTTGTGGAAAGAAAATACTCGTCTTTCTCGTATAATTATAAGAAACAGTATCATATTAAGACTGACACAACTTCAGACGTGAGAATATATCTGTCTTCCTTTGAACCCAATTTTATGAAACTCATCTGCATGAAACAAGCTCAAGGATTGCACTGAAATTCTCTTCAATTTACATTGTTGATAATAATGGTAAGTAAATGTCAGCTTTCATCATAAGTGATGCGAAGTCATTTTAATCAGTTTTTCACTATTTAGGACGTAGATCTAACACTATTATTAAAAATGAAATAAAATAAAAAATAAATTTCCAAATATCATTAAACTAGCTCGAATTGTTTCACTTTTAATATAACGTAAGCCCTAAACAGTATTAAAATCAATTTCTTTACCAGAAGGACATTTTACGTGGGGTGGGATTATGACAGTAGGTGGTACTCAAAAATAAAAGAATAATCAACCAGATACGGGAAGAAATAAAGTTTTTAAACCAATGGTCTGTAGCATAGTCTATTTACTATTTATTAGACACTATTTTTATAACAATAGGTTGTTGCTCAAAAACTTTATTATTAATGCATGAGTAGCAAGCAGAATTTTTGTACTTTTTATCTGACTATACTATAATTCGCTAACAAGAAATAAAAGAGGTTTTTAAAAGTATGACACACCTTTTAATAAACTAAAATTTTATAAATATAAATTTTAAATACAACCGTTTCGCCGCTTTTATTGCAATTTGCATTAATATTTTAGAACGGTCCGATTTTTGTAGCGAGTCTACATTCTAAGGAAAATGAATAATTGTAATCATTGAATTGAATTTATATTATATTTCTCTACATAGAAATTGAAATGAGAAATGAAGTTTGGAGATCTTGATTGAAAAGTTCACGGCGCCACTGAACGGGAAGTACGGAATTAAGTCCAAAAAACTGTTTCCGTGAAACGAATTTGTAACTACAACATAGCTCTAATTTTGTTCATGACTGTGATGCATTGTGCTGAGTTGAGTTTGGAGTTTTAAGGAGCAAGAGCGAGCTTTGACCACAGTGTGCCAAATACTACGTTGATCCGCAGACTGGCAAAGTTTCCTCGAGAGAAAAACAAGAATATAAAACTTTCATATTTTTATCGAACGAAAAAATTACAATAAACAAATTTATGCAATATTCTGTTGTTTTGTTGACATTTTGAAACTTTTATCATTTCGAATAATACTACTATCTCATATTATTCATCAGAAAATTTCAAATTCTGGCTTTTGATAGATTTAATTTTCACGATCTGACCTGGGAATTAAAATATTCCTAACAATATACTATTGCCTTTTCATCTATCACTATGCTTCGAAATGTTAAATAAATTTAACTTTTAGCAACAATAAACAAATAAACAAATAGCAAACAACAGCAATAAGCAAATTTATACAAGTTATTTTATTGTTGTGACATTTTGAAACTTTTATCATTTCGAATATTCCTACTATCTCATATTATTCATCAGGGAATTTTAAATTCTGTCTTTTGATAGATTTATTTTTAACTATTTGTCTTTATTTATATCTATGCGTTCCTCAGTGAGACCACCTAACAGTTCCACCTAAGGGAAAATTCAGAGTTAGTGTTGTTATGTCCAAAACGGCACGAGATGCGGAACAAAATAATGTACAGAGTTATATGACACCATGAGTTAAGAATAGAACTCACAAAACACACATGAATTGGTTCGCGACATTTTTAATCTTTCATCATTTCGAATAATTCTACTATCTCATATTACTCATCAGGAAATTTTAAATTCTGTCTGTTGATAGATTTATTTATAATGATTTGACCTGGGAATAAAAATATTCAAAAAACAATATACGATGGCCTTTTCGTCTATCACCAGGATTCGAAATGTTAAATAAATTTAATTAATCTTTAGGGCGTCCACTACAGACCTCATCCTCTTCCTTAGTTTCAGAATAGCGACAGCTATGAGGATAAAAGTAATGTCTAGATATAGTAACGTGAAGATACTCTACGCAATGAGACCACCTACCGTTCCACCTAACGGGAAATTCAGAGTTAGTTTTGTTATGTCCAAATCGGTACGAGATACGGGAAAAAAGTAAAGTACAAACTTACAACACACTATTCGTTAAAAATAGAACTCTCAAAACACACATGGGTTTGATCACAATTTCCAAAGCTGTGGTCTCACAAGTAGACTAGTATGCCTCTCAAAAAACCGTTTTACGCCGCGTGCCGACCATTGTCTTTGCAGGCGTTATCGACAGGGGATGCTGAGAGAGGTAACGCATGATGTAATTTCATCACGAATCACTTAGAATTACAGCCAATGTTCCTTGCAGAAATACATGGACGTATGAGACAAGATTTTGCATAATGACGTGTACAATAGGCAAAACGCCCATTCTTGGAAAATAGAAAATTCTAGATATGTTGTTGTTGGAACTTTAATTAAGAACTCTGGTCAGTTAATATTAGCTACAGAATTTTCAGTAACAGGCTGATCTGCCAGTATAGTAATTGCAATCCAGATGTGGTTTGCGGTAGCAAGAAGAATAAATACACTTTTGGCAGGTAAACCGTGACCGCATAGATTCGGAAATCATTACCAGTGAAATGGTAGATTTCTGCGTTCTGTCCTTAGTTCTAATGTGTACAAGTTATCTTTTCGTACTAAATCGGTGATGGTCTAAAAATTTGTAATTGACTTTATGATTGTTACCATTAACATTTAGAACACCAACTTTTAATTTCGCCATTAGATTGCGATGCATATCTCTGAATAGCGCATAGCAGCTTTATAAAGCTTGGACATCACATTTATGACTATAGCTATCGCCGTCCTCAAATTAAGAGGGTAGGGTTCTCAAAAATTCAACGAGAATCCTATATATTGCAAAAATTATAGTTAAACATCTGGTTTGAACTCAAGACATTTTAAAAATTTTTATCTATTCTTTATAAAAATTATACGAAAACACACACATAATATATGTGAGTTGCTCTAATTTTCTTCTGTCAAC
>BGPR01047403.1:0-11804 GCA_013235015.1 Araneus ventricosus | reverse complement strand
GAAAATCATAAATCAAAGCATTGTTAATAATTTTTTTAATGTTATTGTGTTTATTTTATTATCTGAGACTAACAAGTTGTTTCTATGTAGAAAATTTAAACTCAAATTTATGTAGATGATTAATCTGACAGTAATCTTGGCAGATTATGCCGAGGAAAAATGAAATCTATTTATTTTAAAATCAAAAACATTTATTTTATCAAATGCATTAATATCAATTTTTTACTATTAATATTAATCTCTATATCAAGAAATTCTGCATATAATTTGTTGTTATGCATAAAAGACGTATAAATAATAAAATTCAAAAATTTCCAGAACAAAAATAATGGACATAAATAGTGAAAAAATGGAAAAAGCTTATGCCTATTTCACGCCAACAAGAAAACGCAATATAACTATAACATTTAAAAATGTGTGTTTTAATATAGCTTATACAAATTCAAATTGCAATTTAGTATGATATTATATTCATAATATGGAAAATAGATAATATATTTCATTTAGTTGAAATATTATTGTAGGCATTTCATTACTTTCTCGTATACGAAGTATACAAAGAGAAAGTATTGTATTCGTCAAAAAATTCTAACTCGAGATTTTGACGAATCTCCAGGTTTTAGACCTCCCTGAGTCCAAAAAACACAATTTTGGAATTATGTCTGTGTGTGTGTCTGTCTGTCTGTGAACACGATAACTCGAAAACTATTAGAGCTACGTTGATGAAATTTGGTATGTGGTCTTTAAACATAATTTGTAGGTTTCTATCAATTTTGTTCAAAATCCCTCAACGGGAAGTCTGTCTGTCCGTATGTCCGCGGTCATGTGAACATTATAACTTAAAAACTTGAATAGCTAGATGATAAAATTTGGTACACAGTTTTATCGTCATGAATGTAGGCTCGTATTAAATTTTGGGCCAAATCCATCAAAAAGGGGCGTTCAAGTTGCATATTCAATTTCTTTTAATCCGATTCTCATGCGCAAAGTACTGGTAGAAATCTGTTATTGTTGTAAATTTTATTTACAGCAATAAATAATGTTCTCAAACATGAATTGTAACAAATTTTTTATTGTTGTAAATAAAATTCAAACCGATCTCATTATTTCAGCAAATCTTTTATTTACGAGCTTCTGCAATTGTTACGATTGTGGTAATATAAATTGTTTTCTTGGGAATTCAATTCCAAAGGAGAATTTTCGCTTTAGTATTCATTTCATTGCCTATTTTCATTTTATTGCTTCAAAGTAATATTTTTTTGAAACGTGGCAACAGATATCTCCTTTTTACCGAAGTATACAAAGAGAAAGTATTATAATCGTCAAAAAAAATTCGAACTGGAGATTTTGACGAATCTCCACTTAGAAAGTATACGAGAAAATTTAGGGGAGACCACTCCCGCTGGTTTTTCTTAGCATTAGTATGGATTTCTCAATCCATTATATAAACTTGCTTACTTTTTAATAGTTTTTGCTCATAAGTTAACGAGACATGGCTATATACAAGTACTGTAATACTGCCCAATCCCTTGTTCTGTGTGCATTTCTATGTAATCATCCTTTTCTAAATCCAAACTATTTAAATATCCACTTCTATTCTGGTATCTTGATATCAGTTTTTGAACGCTATCTAATTCAGAGTCATCTAATACATTTGTCTTCTGCCACTACTCAAAATGCTTGCAACTATTTTAGGAAGGGTGCAGAATCACAAACTGCGAACCCTTTAGAAGACATGAAGACATATGCCACTTCTTTGAGGATGATACATATTAGATGTGTATTGATTAATCGTACTTATTTCTCATCATTTTCTGAGAGGAGGAGCAGTGCAAATGCTTACTTTATTTCGAAAAGTTAATTTGTAGAAGCTCAGTATGTAAGGAATCGTCTGCTTTCTTCATTTATCTTCCTGAATCGTGAAAGACAGGCTTGCTTGATGGCAATTGCTTTTCCCATTTTATTAGAGAGAAGGAAATGAGAATACCATCATTGATATTTTACTACTTTTTCCTATCGACATTCTTTCATTCGAGTTATATGCCTTCATTACATAAATTCCTTTTCAAAAGGAGTTGGTGTCGTTTTCTGAGAGGAGGAGCAGTGCAAATGCTTACTTTCTTTCCGTAATTCAATTTGCAGAAGCTCAAAATGTAAGGAATCTCCTGCTTTTTTTCCTTTGCCGTCCTGATCAGTGTAAGATAAGCTTGCTTGCTGGTAATTGCTTTTCCCATGTTCCAATCCCACCTGGGGGGTACCGCAAGTTCACGGATGAGAAGCCGCCGGATAAGTAAGCGGGGTATCGCTTCCTTGGTTGGTACAGTAATGGTGTGGGGTTGAGTTACCTGCACTCCGATGACGGGACATACCTCCTTTGCGAGGGGTTTGGCCATGGCCGGTGATGGCTATTAGGACTCCGACCTTAGATCCGACTGCTGTTGTGATGCCTGTTATTCAACGACTCAGGATGTTTAGGTAGGGCAGTGGTAGCTCCTTTGTGATTTCTCATTTTCCTGCAGAAAAGGGAACGGGAATGCAATTGTTGATGTCTTGCTACTTTTTTTATCTGCATTCTTTCACCCGATTTATATGTCTTCATTACATGCATTCCTTTTCAGACGGAGCTGGTGCCGTTTTCAGAGAGAGGTAGCAGTGCAAATGCTTACTTTATTTCAAAGAGTCAATTTTCAGAGGCTCAAAGTTTAAGGAATTGCCTGACTTTTTCCATTGTCTTCCTGAAAGGTGAATGACAAGCTTGCTTGATGGCATTGCTTTCCTTATTTTCTTAGAGAAAAGAGAATGCTATTCCATCGTTGATGTCTTACTATTTGTTCTTCTACCTGCATCCTTTCACTCGCTTTATATGTCTTCATTACATAAATTTCTTTTCAGAAGAAGCTGGTGCCGTTAAATGTGATAGCATGTAAGAAATCAGTTGTGTAGAAGAGAATAATAAGTTTTATGAGATTCATAAAATCAAAATTCTCTATATGCCTATACATATCAAGGAGGAATTGCTACAATTAACTGATTCTAGATTATGAAGAGAAAGTTTAAAATAGCAACTTTTTTGTGCTGTAATTGCTTAAACAAAAATGAATCAGAATTTATGCCCATAAAATTCAGGTCATTTATTTAACTACGCCTTTTCAGTTAGTTTAAAAACAAAATTTTTAATATATTTTCGCTCATCAAAATTTAGATACCGAATTTTTAAATAATGTTTCAAATGAACTTTCTTTTTTGGTTCTTTAAAGTTTTTAAGAAACCGTAATTTTTATTTCATATTTTATCTTATGAAATCATATCTTGGTTATAAAATATTGCTTATTATATTACAAAAGGAAATCCATTTATAAACATGATAATTTGAAATTTATTTCAACTAATTTCATTTTTTTGTCAGTCTTTCTGCTTCTATGTAGGGCTTCTATCTTTCGTTAACACTAAGCGTACTGACACTTTCGCGATGCATTGGAATTGCAATTCGAAAACAGTTATTTGACTGGACGCGGTAGGTTAGATGTTAACTAAATGAGAATCAATAATGAAGTATCAGTCATTAACTCTTTGCGGACAGGTGACTTTTTAGAGCACTCGGATCAGATTGGCGCACTTTATGCGCCATCAACTCTACGCTTATTTGATTATATACAACTCTGTTTTTATGGTATAATAATATTAGAGGTTAAATGGATGTATGATATAAACTTTTGTGTTCGAGTTTGAGTCGATATGTTAGCGTTAAAGTATGAAATCCGTTATTCTATAGAATACCTAGTTATTCTATAGAATAACTGATCAAGTCAGTTAAAGTGTTAAATAAACTTTTATTTTACACTTTAACTAGTTATTCTATAGAATAACGGTCCACGCATCGTTGAAGTGTAAAATAGCCGACATGATGCAGCCTGTTTGTTAGTCAGATTGGTTATTTGTATTTTCAGCATCTGAAGTGGGCACCGGAATTTTTTTTTTTTATTTTTAAGAAACATCCTCCGTCTTCGCTAGTAGCGGGAGCCGGAAAATGTAAGGAATCTGCGTTTTTTAAATACTGACATGAAGTAGGAAAAATTGTGCTCGCGATGCCTGCGGCATCTGAAGTGGGCGCCGGGCAAATTTTTTTAACTTTAAAAACATCCTACGGATTCGCTAGCAGCGGGAGACGGATCCTAGTAGCTTCGCTATCTCATTGAATGTAAGGAATCTGCGTTTATAGTGGAATTTGTCCATAACTTTGTACCTAATAGAGATATCGAGATAATTCCTGTATATTCTGGAACCTTCATTTTGTCACCAAGTTCGCCACATTTCTCGCCAAGGTTCCTAAACACTCGCCAAGTTTGTTGTCAAGGTCGAATGTCATTGACTTCCTTCCACTACGTATTCCTGTAAATCTCTCTTTCCAACTATAAGAATAATATGGCAAGAAAGCGACATTACAGTTTTATGACACTATTATAGTGGTTTTAATTTTCCTTCGGTTATGGCTGATATGCAATCAGTGCGAAATTTAGAAAAAAGCGGACTTGTTTTAATGTCATAATGTTTATTTTACACTTTAACGGTCTATCATTAGTTATTCTATAGAATACCTAGTTATTTCATAGAATAACTAGGTAAAGTATGAAATAAATAATTTATTTTACACTTTAACTGACATGATCAGTTAATCTATAGAATAACTGAATTATACACTTTAACGGTGACAGATATATTCTTCGTGAACTGGATTGTTCTCCACGTCAGCATTATAATCAGTTTCTTGGTCGATGTACTCAGTCACTTCTTCATCGATATTTAATGCTTCAGATTCATCCTCAGCTGGTATTTTCTTGCTTAATTCTACCAAAACGGCCAATATTGCTCTGTAGAGATAATTCCTTCATCGCTTCAATCTTCGAACACATGAAAACTGCTCGTGCGGAGGAAAAGGAGATCCAATTCACTATGCCTCAAAATGTCGGTTTACCCTCTCTTGGCATTTCCAAACTCAAACAGTGTCACTTAAATTACAGTGGTCGAAAAGCATTCTCGCGAACAACTTATCAAGAACCCGACTTCGACTCCTAATGCGTTTCATATGTGATGAGAAAAATCTCATTGTAGAGGATAATAATTGAGCACTCATCCACCCAGACTGACACACACTTCTGGCTACTTATGATTTATTCCCCTCTACTTATTTTTCTTCTATTTTGTATTGTTTTCTATGTTGTATTCTGTCCAGTGCATGTTTCTTTTTCATTTTTATTTGTTTTTGTACCTGTTACTTGTTTTCGCGTCCTTTATTAAAAAATAAAATTCACCTCCATCCATCCAAACCGGAAAGGAGCCAAATGGCTCTAAACACGGGGTCGCAGGTGGTGTAATGTAATGTAATGTAGAGATAATTCCCCGCCGTTTCCTGATAGCCAGGTTGGGTTATGGAGAGTGTTTCATGGACTTTCAAGCACGATTATACCAAACCGACTGATTCATTGTCAGAGGAAACTAATTGAGCAAGTAGGAGGAATTTTAATATGAGGTTAGATGGGTGGCGAGCTCTCCACATTCCATAGTTTTTATTCAGCTTATGGTACATACCCTATTTGCGCACTCTATACACCGTAAATGCACGCAAAGGGTTAATGAACTTTTAACTTTCTCGTGCGTCATCACCGAAAATTCAGTCAGTTATTATTTCGACTGTCCCAGAGTCCGAAAAAGTAATTATCAAATTATGTTTGCGTCTCTGTCATTATGTGTGTGACCATAACCCGAAAACACAAAGATTGTGATGGAAGAAATTTATCATGTGGTTTTTATTCCAAAATTATAAATCATAATAAAATTTTGGACAGGAAAGGCACAAATATGAAAACAGAAATATGCATTTTATAAAAGGGGACATAAAAAACATATAAAATGGGACATGTAAAATATAAACTTCCTTTTATATGTACTTTATTTTCATACATTTTCACTTTAAGAAAATACTCAGTGACATTCTTAGTTTTTGTTTGGTCTCTTAGGTATAAAATATTTTGACAAGTTACCTTAATTAGTCAGACGGAAAATGAATCAAAAATGCTTCACATTGCCGTTTAAAATATGATTATGAGTGATCAAGATTTATGATTCCATTAGGTGTGTATAATGATTGCTGAATTTTTATAAAAAATAACAATCTACAACTCTAATCAATCTGTTCTAATAAAGAGCAATCCAAACAGAATGCACGCACTTCCTTTGCATACCCGTTACTCCATCCTAGTCAAAAGTAAAACGCCTTCACAATTATCTTACATTTCTATCACGTCCATAGCACTTCTTCAATCCATATCAATTTTTTTCCGCTATCTTGATATCAGTTTACGAACGCTATCTGTTTTAGGACTATCTAATAATATTCGTCTCCATCCATTTTTCAAAGGTATTTGAAGAAGGCTGCAAAAGGATACGAGTTCGGGAAAGCATTATTAGGCATGAAGACATATGGTACCTCTACGGTAGCAAGAAGATATATATTAGATATGTATTGACTCCCAGTGTTTATTACCTGTCGTTTAGCAGCAGGATTTTATCTCGGAAAGTCAATTTTCAGAAGCTCAAGCTCCCTATATCTTCTGTCTTCTTGGAGAGCGATTGAGGAAGGACGACTTTGACGATACCTGCTTTTATAGTTTTCAAAAGAGAGGGGAATGGGAATGTGTTTATTATGAAGTTTTCCAGGAATATTTGTTGTCCTCTTTATTCTTTCTTTTTCAATCTTATTGCAGGATTTAAGGTGTTCATCGAATAACTTTCTTTGTGAAAATGCAGTTGTCATCAGTTGGGAATTGGAACAGAGGGCATCAATGTTTCTAGGCTAAAGTTTAAAAAAATAAAGAATTATAAATTTGTTTATACCTATTTATCTCCTCAAAGTTGCATTGTTTGGATCAATTAATCGTTCTTTATAAGTAACTTATTTAAATCTTATTCAAATCTGAATATATTTCTCCATACAATGAATCTAAATGAATCGGAACAAGAAAAACTTTTTCTAAAAACTCGATTTTGCAGAAAAAAATAATTTCAATTAGCTCTTTAAATAAAAAGTTCTGTCAGCGAATATACATTCTTTTTGTCGGAAAATACAAAGTAATTTTCTTACAGAAAGCAAGAATTTGAAAGAGAATGCAAGTGATGAGAAGATTCAACATGGTGCTACATGCTGCAGTTTAAACCCAGTTGAAGGTTAAGGAGTTTAAAATTACATTTGAACCCCTAATTTTTAATAAATTTTAGTTATCGGAAACTATAAAAGTTGTTCGTTGTGATATGGCCATAATTCGCATAATTTGAATTAGCATTCTATCTTCAAAAGTAAAGCAGTTGTGGAGAAATGAAAATTTCAGATTCTACCTTCTACCCACCACTCCTTCCACCTCCTTTGAGCTAAATGGTCAATCTACGAACTCGGCTCAGACTTTAATCTCTCTACAACATATCCCTAGTCCGTCCAAACCCAATCACAATTACTCTAACTATTACGATAAGATAAGAGGGATTTGGAAATAATTGCCCTAGGTGTAGAATCATGTGAAAATGTGAGGGATTTTTTTCCTGTTACTGTTACTAGAAAAAGATTCTTGAAGTGTTTTGCATGCTGTGTTACTGATGGAATATGTATATATATATGCATTCAAAAAAATCATATAAGCAATAAACACTGGAGGATAGATCAGAGGGTAAATAAGAGCAGTGGACTGTTAATTAAATAAATTTATTGTAAACAAAAACATGAACGATCAGGGTACAATTTAAATAAATTCTTTAGTAGTAACATTCAAAGAGAGACGATTCTCATTCCCAAGGGGGAATACGACACAAGGGTCCATTCGCTTAGGCGATCCGAACGAGAATGAACTCCAGTCAACTTCGCTCCCCCAAGGACACGAAAGGGGACAGCTAAAGTTCATTCAACTCTGCACCTCAATGGCGCGAAACTCCGCGGCGAATGGAAGGACGCGTAGGCGTCAACAAACACCAAAGTAAAAAGAATAAACAAAAAATGTATAAAACTAGCATAAAATCCAAAATTTAAAAAATAATACTTCGGATGTAGTCGAATACAAAAATCACTTTAAATTTCTCCAATTTCACTAGCTTTAAAAAATATAAAAAAATGTATTCATTTTAACTAATATACTATGTCCTTCGCAATTATAAATTATAACTTTCAGTTCTTTAGATAAATAAAGAGAAGTTTGAGAAAGTTAAGTGAACTGTTTGATTTAATGGTGAAACCAAACTCCGATGAAGGTCGATTTCTGTCAGATGGAGATACTAGAAAACAGATGTTCGCTCGCTTTTATTTGGAATAGGAGCTTTGTCAATGGCCTCTTGATGTTATAACTCAGGCTCACTTTCGATTACAGGTGGTTTTCAGTTTACACTTTTGGGTCTGAGCTGAGAAAGAAATGTGCCAAAGGCATTTTATCTTTGAAATGTCCTCTGATAAGTTAGAAAATTTCACACTAGTTTCTTTTAATTTTTGTTGCGAGGTGTTTTATTTTTTTATGTAATATCATTTTCGATATTTTGTAAAATGACAAGAAAAGGATTAAATATTACAGAAGCTCTGGAAATATTTTTAAAAATATTTCACAATGTACCTTCCAATGAAGAATTTGATGAATCATCACAGAGCGAAGTACAGTATTTTATTGATGAACGTTCATCTTGAATCCAAGTACTGGTGTTGAAGATATAAGTTTGCCACGGTCTTCCCATATATCTGAAGTTATCTGAAGGAACAAAGATGAAGAAAAAATGCGAAGTATGCACTTACCATAATACTGAAAGTTACCGTAATACAAAGTTTACTATTTGAAGTAGTTATAACTTCACTTATAGATCTTTCAACTATTTCCGTCTTTCTGATATTATTTTCTACGAGTTTTTTAGAAAACCCTTCTTTACACTAAAATTGAATTTTATTAAAGTTGAGCATCCTGAATACCCATGTATGCTTATAAATTAAAGACATTATTTAATTAGCTATTCGAAAAAAACTATTCGAAGCTCAAATTTTCAAAATATTTTGTGCAAGAACAATCAATATTTAGCTTATCTTAGAGTGCAACCGAAATTCACCTCGCTGCAATGCCGATAACTTTCTGAATCTTAATGGTATTTGAATTTTTTATAAACATTATTTGCTACAAATACTCATATTTCCTCTAATAATCAAAGTACATATTGTAGGCAAAATCATGCGAGAAAATTTGCGATTTGTTAAGAAAAAATTTATTTCCAGAATATACATTTTTTTTTTACGAAAATGCAAGGAAATATTTCGCACATTAATGCAAATCATTATCAGCTTCCTGTGAAACGGAACTTTACTGAGATTTATATGTCTAAATTTTTAAAGAAACAATAAAAAATTAATTTAAAATATTAATTGAAAACTATCAAATTATTATTTTAATTCCTTAATTAGTCGTATTAGAACAAAGATATTTAAGAATTCTAAAATATTAATTCTCCTTCCGGGCAATTTTTAGTATATCTTTGTTTATGAAGGAAAATTTTACCGTTACCATTCATTGCTTTCGCTGTGAAACCACAAATTTCTAGAAAATAAATAAAAAATGCTGTTTTTCTTTTCCTTAACATATTTATGATCAGATAAAAGTCTATTACTGATTTTTAAAATTAATTTAGTAATTTTCAAAACGAAACATATAGTGAACGAAACGCATAGTTTCGTGGTTAGAATTCTGGTATGATGCTGTCGAAAAATTGTATACTTAACTATTCTTTATATAGAACACTGCGAGCCGCCTTATTTTAAAGTTCAAAATTAATGAGAATTTCTTTAAAACATCAGATTATTCATCGTATAATTACATTTATCTTTTCAGTGAAGATGACATTGATGTATTTAAAAGATATTTATTCATAACTTTGATGCAAGCGTTTTATTCAATCAGTATATTCAACATTTCTATTACATCTAAAGATTTTCTTTATAATTTTATTACCGAAAAACGACAGATTTCATTTATTTTTATATTTATACTAGCAGTACGAACACGGCGATTCACAATCAGATTTTATTTCCAGTCCAATTTCTCCACGGCATCGTTTCAGACGTTGAGTAGAGCGCAAAGAATTGTTCACGGAGTGTGATGATTCTTTAATATGATCCTCGAAAGTTGCTATGTATTCTTTCGTATGCGTCAGACGAGCTCTTGGAATTCACACAGAACGGCGCATGCTCGTATTTTGTCTGGAATTCGGAAAGCTGACGCAATGTCTTGTCGAATCATTTCCAATTTGTTTCTTTGCTCTTTTCTCTGATGTCATCACGTCTCGGTATGAAAGAATATTTTACAGTTGCCTCCCTCAGATGGTGCCTGAAGACATTTATTATTGTCAGTTAGTAATTTTAATGTTGGCCTGATTTTCCATTACTTTTTTGTTTGAAAGGAAAAAGAGGAAAGGATTGGAGTTTATCCTTGTGTCCACCTGACCTTGCAAACTCCCTAAACTTCCGCACCAAAACAGCGCGAGGCCAATTGGTCATTACGAATGATTTAACGAGCAACAGGCCTCATACACGGGAAAGATGAGTATAAGAAACCATTCTATCATGAAAGTCTAATCAACTTCTATAAATAATTAGATCAAGTGATTAACAAGAACAAGTGATAAGCGATTGAAAAATATGTTTATTTTCCATTTATCAACAAGTAATAATTGATTAAGAAAATTTTTGTAACTAAATTCTTTGTTCTTAACAACGAGCTAAACGCATTTATTTACTTCTAATTAAAATTTTACAGAATTTTTAGTTGCATTTGATGCGCAACTGTTATTATGATAAGGAGAAATAAAATGCGTATGAAACACTTAAAAAAAAATTCTTAGAAATTAGATTGAATGTAGGGTTCTATTTTCTATTATTTTTAGGAATATAAGTAAACGAAGACGGATTTTGAGACGATAATCTAATTTCTAAATGTCTGTGTTCCACCAGCGTGATGACGTTTGAGCCCTAGCTGGAGATTTGATACACACTGAGTCAACATAAACACAAAAGAAGTTTTCATTGGAATCTCGTCTGGAACCAACGCTCCATAGCTGACACTTTACAGACAAGCCCAGGCATTCAAGCAAGATTTGAAATTGGAAGTGAATTCGAATTTGATAGTGTTATTAAGGAATGTACGTATGACAAAAGGCATAGTGATTTCATATTAAGCCATACATCTAACGCTGTGTTTAATCAGATTAGTTGGACGATATTTCTTCTCATAGAAATATGAGCAGCATTTGCTGCAGAACTAAAGAAAAATCTCTCTTTTAGCTGAGCTGCCATAAGCTCTTTAATTTGCTGCAACAATTTACATAATATAAAAGAAGGTAAACTTACACACTGTGTTTTTCATTCAAATAAGTGAAGAAATCTCAGACTGTCTTAGTTTCTTTTTATATTGCAATATATGATATATTTTATTTTCTATACAAAATATCAAAATTTTAGAAAATAAGATTTCCCTTTTCGGAAAGTTATGACACAGTTTCTTATAAATATTTTTTTTAAAAATTTCAGGCATAAAGGACAACATTTTTCAGAAACGACTATTGTAACTGACAAAGCACGAAAACGACAAGACTTTTGGAATTGCAGAATTTCAAAAATGCATTCTAAGGTTCATCTTCTCATCCTACTTGTGGTAATTTTAGAAAGTTAAAGGAGGAAAAAAACCTGTAAATGCTGATAGATCTAAGGATATTCTACTACGAATCTAAGGATATTCTACTAC
>BGPR01047402.1:0-11804 GCA_013235015.1 Araneus ventricosus | reverse complement strand
TTTAAGAAAGTTACAGATGCTCTGGTTGCGAAAAGGGCGCGAGGTTTATATCAGAGGGAATGGATCCTTAAGTCGCCGTTCCCCAAAAGCAGATCTGCGGTTCCAACTCAAGAGTTACGGAAAGGATGAGTAAAAGAGGAGGGCTATTTACTTTTTCCTTAGTTTTCACCGTTCTTGTGCAGTCGTTTTTGGTAATGATGCTGATGGAAATAAGACTAGGAGGAAATGCCATTGAGGAATAAACGCACGTAACTTCCTTTGCTTTCGCCTGCTAGAAGTTTTTGCAGCCAATACATCCAAGCTGCGTTGAAAAGAATTTTTATTCCAATTGTATGCAAATAGAGATTTTAGGAAATGGACGTTTTTCTCACAGCCCATTTACACTTATTGGAGAAGAATCTTATTTCTTTATCTAGGACTCGGGCTATTTGTGTTTTTTATTTTTTCTTTTCTCCTAAAAGTTTTTTTTAAGCCGATGCGATTAGTTGATGAGTAAAGATTTAAGTGGATTTATAAACATTTGTTCTTTCATGGATGCACACAACATTAAGCATGCTTGATATTATTTTCAGATTTTTGTTCTTTGTAATTTAGAATACGAATTTTCCGTTTAACAATAGTTTGAACATTTTTATTTCAATGGATGAAAAATAGTGTCGGCATTGAATTCAGTTAGTCTTAGTTAATCCTTTTCCACTCGTTGATACTATTTAGTATCACCGAATTAAACTTCTTTAAATGATAAACAGATGTCATCACTAGAACTCATAATATTGCACTTACAGTTCCTAGATGACAACATGATCTGTATACAAAATGATAATGAATGAAAAATTTTAATTAATTAATGCGGATGAAATGAATTATTTTAAAATGAAGTATTTCTAAATTGCTTTCTTCAAAGTTTAATTTTTTTTACTAAAAAATAACAATTTCAGAGATCGGAACATGGTCTGGATACAATTGAATAACGAATGAATAATTTTAATGAATTAATCTGAATGAAATGAATTAATTTTATACAAGAAATATTTTTTCAATGTTTTATTTTTTACTGATAGCTGATAATTTCGAATGGAAAGGGTTAAGAGTAAAACTATATATATATTCAATATTTTTAATTTTATAAGAAAAGTCAAGAAATTATTATTTTTTAAACTCTTATGTTTTAGTTTTGACGCTTTAGAAATAATTTATGACCTTCTTTAGCATATTCAAACTAAAAAAAAACCCATTTTCTCTTATTCGAATAATTTATTTCGTAAATATTTTTCGAATTTCATATATATTCTTTGAGGCGTAATTTGATAGCAAAAATTTAATTCTTACAGATTTGTCACCTGCTAAATATATCAAATTGGAATATCATAAAGTGCTTTCCACTCCAAAAGTTAAGGAACAAATGTTTCATGTTTGCAAGAAAGTTTATATTAGCGCATGAAATCTGAATGAATTGCTTATTATCCAATTTATAAACAAAATTTTCTACTTAGTAAATAAGGCATAATTTCAAATTCGTAACACACAGAAATCCATCGATTCAGAAAACAATGAAATGAAATATTCACTGAATAGAAGGAGATTAAATTATACTTAATAATTGATTTACCCTCCTCTAACAGAAATGTGCACTTGGCATAGCTTTTCCATACTTAGAATTGAAATGTCTGTCACCTGAATGGGAAGAGAAGGCCATAGCAGAAGAAAACTTTCTACAAGTTAATGTACGGCTCCAGGATGAAAAGTTTGAGCAGCCCGTTCCCTTCCCAGACAGACCCAAGGGCGGTCGTTAGTGTTTATAGCTGATAATCGATTTGGTAAATCCATTCTCTCCAAAGCCTGCCTCAATATATATTCGTCAACAAGGATGACACGATGAGGCATGCATTATTATAGATTAATATGAAAACATACCAATAGCACTAGCATACGGTCTTATACATATTGATCAAGAATCTCATATCGATATCTCTCACCAGTTAGAGTTTTCCCCAGGAGTACATGTAGATCAGTGTGGCCACCTAAAGAGATTCCAGCCCACATCAAGAATCCATCTCATAAATAATTGTCTCCTTTTCTATTGTAAGAGTGTTGTACCTTATCCCTAGTTTCTTTTAAGATCAGGGGAAGACTGTAATTACCTTCTAAAGTAAACCTGGACACATTTACAAAGAGTATTGGACTTCATTGTTCTCCAGTCTGAGTAACGGGTTCTCTGACCTAACGTAATCCCAGATAGCAAAGAACGTTTGTCTAAAAGGTTTTGGAAACCTTGACGTCGACAAGCGTAAAGGATTGTCACAAAGGTTTCCATGACAAGGGTTGAACCTTTCGGCAAGGTAAGCGGAAAGGTTCGCTAGTCAACAAGAAACAAGGTTTTCAGTAAGGTTTTTAGTAAGATTTCCCCACGCTTTTATTACAAGCTTGTTTCAGGCTTTCATCAGGCTTGTTTCAGGCCTTTCAAAAATTGTTAAGAGCCCTCCTTCGGCGGACAAAATAGAACTCCCCTTCCCCCCTCCAAAGCTATACTCTTACAGAAGGATCCAACCCCTTTGCTTCACCCCCTCTTCAAAGCCAAACAGAGGGGTCCACCCCCCTTTTTTATCCCCCTTCTTCTGACGTCATCTTAGAAATATCTGGAATGTCAATTAATTAGAAATCTTAATTAATCAAATCGTAATTATTAACTTCAAATCATTTGATTAATCCAATTTTTAATTGAACTTACTTGTACGATTAGATTGTAGATTGGGACAAAACTTCAAATTCTTCCAAGCCGGGTATCGAACGCGGGTTCATAGGGTTGGAAGGCAAACTCAATATCCACTATACCGGACGGCGCATCACAAAATAGGACAGGTGGTTAATAAAAAGCTTTATTTTGCGGGAATGGTTTCCGAAACGGTTTGCGCGGAAATGCTTTCGTGGACAGCCTATGGAAAGTGAAATGGCAACCTTTCCGCAACCTTCTTTGCTATCTGGGATAGGGCACATTTTTGCAATCGATTAAGGGACACGCAGAATTGTCTACGTGCATACATGTATCCATCGTGAAGACGTCTTTGAACTGCAATGGAAGATACTCTTATCCTTGTTACTGAAAAATGATCGGAAACGAGGTGGAGTACAGTAGTTTCCATCTTTCTTCAGACTGAAGAAAACAGATAATTATCATCAGATAGGGTTGTTATACATGGACGGCTTGGGACAGATCTCCTTGCAACTGTATTTTCTGGTTAGAACCGATTCCATAGCCTGTGATTCACATTGCATGAGACTTTGAGATGTCTGAAGCTTCAGCTTCTGATATGCCCATTTCCATACACACATATATCCTCTATCTTAAAGAAGCGGGTAAAAGATTTATCCTGAATGTAGCCAACAAAAATTTCACCCACAAAATTGAAGGCCAAGAAAAACTGTTCAGAAGCACCCATAATTTTAAGAAGTACCTAATATGAAAATCAGAGACATGGTTGACTCATGGCCCATCTTTTCCAAAAATAATTGGTGAATTTGCTTTTTTCACATCGATTTTAATTAATTTAATTAAGTTTTTAATACAAACCATATTTATAGTTTTTCCCTTTATTTTTTTGCAAACAGTGTCGGAAAACCGGTTGTTCCGACACTTTGTTTTTGGAGTGGAGTATTCAATATTCGTAAATTAAACATTCTATTGTTACATATAATTCAGATTTTGTTCAGTAGTGAGTTTTTTATTAAGTTTATACACTTTTAATTCCTCTTTGAATAATTATAATAATAATAATTATGGCCCTATTCATGTATTCATATTTTCCTTTACAGCAAATGTACGTGTATTTGGGAAAATTATGTAACAAAATGCAGCATTAATTTATGATAAGACAAAAATACTACTTTTTCTAAATAGTGATGAAACATTTTAAATCAAAAACATTTCTTAGTTGGTTTTGCTTTCTACTATCGAAGATTCAAAAACGAGCATTGTCAAAGTTTTCGCGCTCTTACACTAGGAGTCTTTAATCATCTACAGAAACTGCAATTCAAATGAATCCGAAATTCTTTATTTCAATACTTCTGAATACAGCAGTTATCATAATTTTGTATTTCTGAAACCATTTTAGCCTTCACATAATTTTTCATCCAGCGAGAATTGTTGAATTTCGCAAGCGACTTTCCTCTAAATTTTGAAGTTAAAATTAAGTGACAATTACCATTTAAACTTACCGTTTGTGTTCCTTAAATAAGATAAATAGATATGATAAATTTGAAAGAATGAATGTTAGAACTCCTAATGAGGATTATGACATAAATGAATGGATAGTGAAACGAAATTTGAATTGAGAAATTATTGCTGTGCTTTTAATGAAAAACAGACACTCTTCAATTTATGCAATCAAACTATCTTCCAAAAAAAATAATACAAAACTCAATATGAAAGAATAAGAAGCAAAATTATAGAGATACGTTATGATTTAAAATATAATCACACGTCAGTTTTTCTGTAATTCTGAAGATGGTATTCTTTTATCGTATTAAGAAAATGTATAGTTTTTTATTTTCGTTTTAATAAATGTTTAAAATGTTTTTTCCTATTATATATACATTCGGATCCTATATAAGATGCTAGAGAATCTCTTTCAAAGTAAAATTAAACAAAACAATTTGATGGTAATCACATATATCGTTATCGCACCTGTGCAGTACATTGGCCCCACAGATTTCTTTTTCATTCGTTGGCTTTCAATTGTTTGTGTAGCCAAACCAAAGCTGCTGCCTACAGAAGAAGCGAGACAGCCCGCGATATATCAGTGATACATTGGGAGAGACGTCCCGATCCCAATGACACCCCAGGTGTTGGGAAGTGCGCTCGGGGAATAGCTCTGGAAAGAAAGGCAATTTCCGACTCTCCGGATTCTGGCAGGAATCAAAGTGTTATTGCTATGGCCACTCTCTCTCATTTTGTCGAGCAGACGGCGAGGGTTGTAGAAAAATACCCGCCCTGTCTAACAGCAGACATGTTTTTTCTGATTGTTTCGGGATCCTTTATTACCGGTCGAGCGGCACTTTGCCGGAATTTCGGGAGGGTATTCAATTCCGAAGATCAGTCTTTGCGGTCCTTATTCGATGTGAGGAGGATTGCCTCTCTAGAGTAGTTAGAAGTTCCATTCGCGATGATGCAATAAAGTGAAGTCGTTGCGAATAGCAAGTCTTAAAAATTCAGTTTTTTATCGAAGAAGTGTAAAGTGGTTTCGTTATTTCTTGACGATCATTTAAAGTAATAATAATTTTAGAAAAATGAACAATTCGTTTAAAAATAAATATGAGTTTAGAAAAACTAAACATGGGTTCAACGACATCCGAATATCCTGAATTCCTTCCACAATTGCATAGTATGTTTTTCATTTTCCTTTTTAAAAAGTGATTTTGTGCGTTTATGAGCAAATTGGTAATATTTTCTCTTTCTTCTTGCTTGAGATTCAAAGTGTTTGAAATCTGATTTTAAATAAAATTTGATCTTTCAGGCGTACTTTTTTGATGTACTTCCACAACACTTTGGTGAATATTCCTGCATTTTTAAGAATTTATTTTAACCTACGATGAGTTTGTAATTCTTTTTAGTGATTTACAATATGCTGCGCCTTTTATTTGTCTAATAATGTAAGGTTTCCTCATAAAGTAATTATATATTTAAGTGAAACGTCAAAAGCTGTTTCAAGTAATTTAACTACTTAACTGATTTGTTCAATGTCATACGTGTCTCGAATAATGGCATTTTTAGACATTCAAACTAAAATTAAATTATTCACTGAAGTCGTATTTTAATATTAAAAAATACGATGAATAAATATCTCGAAATAATCAGAGAGACAACATATTCTTGAAATAGAAAGTGCCATCAATTAGATAGCAGAGAAAACTAAGCAATTAAGTAACTGATGATAATTTCAGGAACTACTCAGATATCTCTCAATCGTGTACATACCAAAAGGATTAAAGAAAAAACCCCCTTTAGAGATGCAGAGATACGACATGATACAATAGTAGTAATTTTATTCAACCATTTTTTCCTCAACTGTTTTTTAATTCGATTTCTCAATGATGTTCATGTATCTGAAGTTTCAATTTTTATTTCATTCTCTATTAAAGTGTTACTTTAATACGATTAAAAACCATTTACATAACTAACAATAGACTTCCAGACGTATGGCTATTTTCCTCCTCACAGACATATCGCACAATAAACAGCATTAAAGACAAATTTAATTGAAATGTTTTATTACTCAACGAAATTACCTTAGTAGCGGTTTAATAGCTAATTTTATGAAGGCATCATCAATTTATTTATATGGTGCATTTGCATATTTAATTTTCTTAAATAGCCTGTCTAATATGCCATATGCTTTGTTTTTGAAAAAATGAACGCTGAGACGTATTTGACTTAATTCATTCTTAAGAGAGGGTACAGAATAAAAACACAAAAAAAAATAATTTTTATTTTTTGTAGCTAATAAGTATCGCATAAATTATATCTCGTAGAAATTGATCAAAACCTGATGATTTCGGGAATTCTTTTGAGTTTATTTTCACTTAAAGAATTGAAAATATCGATTGAATTTGGAAACATCATTATCCTTTCCTCTAAGCCAAACAGAAATTAACTGCGCGCTGTCATTTATACTATATGTTAATATCAAAACAGAATATCCAAAAAATTTCTTTAGAGAAATACTGCATTTAAAATTGTTTAAAATTGGAACAGAAAGAAGTTTGATAAGGATTCAGAACGTGTTTAGTGTTGCATGCGCTTTGAAAATGGGAATATCTTGATAATTCCATTTAAAGACACGATACACAAACTAACCGATTCAGTTTAAAAGTAGCTGTTAGGTAAAAAAAAAACAATACCGAAGGAATAAAAAGGCTTCAGATAATTAAATAAATGAAATTCTTCTCCAATAAGTGTAAATGGGTCGTAAGAAAACGTCCATTTCTTAAATGCTCAGTTTGCATACCACCCAAAGAAAACTTCTGTAGAACACACAGCCTGGAGGCATTGACTACAAATCTTTTCAGAGGAGAAACTAGAAGAAGTTGCGTGCGTTGATTCCGTAAAGGTGTTTGCTGCTCATCTTATTTGCATCGAGTATGACATCATTACTGAAAACGGCCTTTCAAGGACGGGGGAAGCTAAAGAAAAAGAAAACTAAACCTTTTTCTCCATCCTCTTCTCATTCTATGAGTGATGACCTCGAATCTCGCTTTCATAGAATGCCGGATTATGAATCTATTCGCCCTCTCCTAAACTACGTGCCTTTTTTGTTGCCAGAATTTTTATATTTTTTCTTAAAATTTCGTATTTATTCTTAGATCTCTCTTTTAAAGGATAAAATTATAAAATGGAAGGCACGTGGATGGCATCCAATTGAAAAGGAAAGATTGGTGATTATCGAAGACGAGATTTACCGAGACCTAAGAAATTGTCATTTACGAATAATTTTGCTTTATTGAATTTGATGCGATCTTATTTATAGCCTTCAGGATTATTAGTGTTAAAATTCCTCTAGTGTTAATTGCGAGTAGGGAAAAATAAGTTTTACTCACGATGATACTCTTCTCCAACATGAGGTACCTTAATCTATTCTGGTTATAAATTTTATCTGAAACGGTTTAAAATAAAGCAGTTTGAGCTTTATGTGCGAAATGTGTGTGTTCTTATGGACAGGTCAAGTTACTAGTTATTATCATTATTACCTTTGAGTGGAAAGTTTGGATCTCGCTTTTATAGAAGACCGGATTATGAATCTATTCGCACCATATAAACTGCTAGTCATTCTTGTTGCCAGATTCTTTATAACTTTTCTTAAATGTTTTTTTTCTACGTTTCTGTTTAGAGGGAGCATTGTTAAATAGAATGCACGTGGATCGCATCCAATTGAAAAGAAAAGACCGGAGGATTATCAAAGACGAGATTTACCGAGCTCTAAGAAATTGACATTTAAGAAGAGTTTTGCTTTATTGAGTTTTATGCGATAAGCAGATCTTATTTCTAGCCTTCAGGACTACATGTGTTAAAATTCTTCTAGCGTTAATCGCGAGTAGAGAAAAACGAGTTTCATGCACGATAATGTTCTTCTCCAACTTGAGATAGTTTAATCTATTTTGGTTATAAATCTCATCAATAATCGTCAAAGAAAGAAGTCTGAGGTTATTACTTTTCCGGTTTAGATTTCATAATCTTTTGTTTGTGAGAAAATTTCAGCACTGTTTAAAAATTTATCTTTTTATGTGAATTTTACAACTTCAAATATTTTCTAACACATAACATTATTCAATATGTTGAGTAACAAAGTGTCTGGAAATTAGAAATTTTTGGCTAGACCAAATTGAATTTTAATAACCAAAAATTTTGTGTTAATCTGTTTACTCATAAGAAAGCTTTCGAAGTTATATAAAATTTCGAACCAGAGTTTTCTTGAAATTCTGTAACTATTTTAAAAGGTACCAATTCTAAAAAATTCATATGGATCAAACATTTAGCTTTCTTACAGAAAGGATATGAAAACTCATACAAGTAACAAGTTTACTGTTGGACTTAAAAATGGATAACTTTCTCGTTGATCAACAAGGGGTTCACACGAAATATCTTTGCTGCTTGTACCTATGAGATAAGAATGCCGAAGAATACATGGGATAAAAAAATACTGGTCTACGAGAGAGAACATGGTTCAAGGGGAAAGAATTGTCATTTATGAAACCGTAGTCCAATGAGATAGAAATTTCTTGCCTCCGTGCATATAAAACGAGGCTTAATGAAACAGTTCATGAAAGTTCTTCATCTGGAAAGCCCTTGCTTTACATACACAGGACAAAATGTGCCTGAAATAGGTACAGAAAAACTTAAAGCTGGAATTTTGTATGGTCTTCAAATCAGACAGCTCATAAGCTGTCCTCATTTTAGGGATTCCATGAATAAGACAGAACAAAAAACTTGAATTTCATTCATCATTCTTGTCAAGAACTTTCTAGGCAAGAAACAACTAACCTAGTGCCTAGAGCGTCCTAGGCTCTATGGGAGAAGCAAGAGAAAGGATTGGCTATAAGCCCATCTGCGATTCTAGAATGAAAATACTTGTATTATTGCAACATATCGATGGTGACAAAAATTTCATTTCCCCACGTACACGTCACGTTTCCATGTGCCAGAATAAGTATTTTTCCACATATGGAACTGAAATTTGCGTAACACAGGTGCTGCTAATAATTTTCTACTAGCATTGAAATTCCATAGGACGACGAAAGTTTAGCACACTAAAATTGCGACTATATAAAACGAATGAAGTATTTGACATTCATTTGCAATAAATCATCACGCTCTCAAAGATTACAAGAGTTTTCAAAGAAGAAAAGTGAATGTTTGAAATAAATTCATGTTTACTTCTCTAGTGAAAGAGCCAGCACTGCCACTTTTAGAATACTATCCTTTATTCAAATTGATTTGAAGAGTAGTAAAAATTTATTCCTCCTTGATGTTTAATAGCTCTTTTTCGTACTTTTAATCGATCAAACATGTCGTATTAAATGTCGATAAAGTTCTAAATAACTGCATTTTAAAAGTGATTATTCGGAATTTGAGTTGTGAACGAGAGCGAAGAAATGCTTCCGTGTATTGAAAAGCTTTTGTTAGATAAAGGGAACATCATTATTGAAAGCTATTATAAAATCATTTATCATGCATATTCAGTACTAATGAAGACAAGAATAATTTATAGATCTTACTTAAAGGAGTTATTTATTTCTAATATTATTGTGATGGGAGCCGGATTCTCTAATGCATGAACTGATGTATGTTTTTAAAGTAGTAGTATCTATTATAAGTTAGTAGAAATCTATTATAAAACTGTATTTGCACCACTTTTTGACCCTTTTGATCTTGAACTTTGGTGGACACTTTTGGTGTCACTGGATTCGTTGGATCTTCAGCTACGCCTTAAACCCAGAATTTTTTAGATTCATTGAGAGAACTGTGAGATCAGGTCAAAGTTTCTATAAGTCGTCTACCAATGGAAACTCCGTGATCTGCTCTGCGAGCGCAAAAAAACCCAACATCGCAACTAAATAAAGCTAAGTTTTGCTATGCGACGTCTATACCAATTTCTAACAAATAAATTGAAAATAATTCTTCAGATTTAAAGTTCCCGCCAGTTGGACTGTTGTTATGTGTCTATAGCGTAGAAGACTAAGCCGTGGACGGCGAACAGTTGAAACAGAATTCATTTCCAGAAGTTGATCGAAGACGAAACCTTTCATTAGTTGACAAAGTAACAACCATATTTGGTTCAACTAATGGAGATATGAGTTCAGAATATTTGCAACATGAAATGATGAAATTTGAATGATTTTTTCAGTATTAGGATAGTGATGATTTCTTCTGGAATATTTTGTGTTTCGGTAGTAAAAATTATAAATGTGTTTACATTAAAACTAACTTCTTCCTTTCCATATAATACGCATAAAACGTAAAATTATAATAAACTTTCCAAGACTTTCACATTCATCATATTCAAGTTAAAAACAAATTCACCCTGCTGAAATAAAAAACTATGAATGTTGTAGAAAACTATATCACGCTAGAGTGACCGCGAATGCTGTTAGGGAGATAGATTCCGTTGTTATGTTTGTTTTACCCTTTGGATAATATATTTTCATTTTGCTATATTTGGTTTCTGATTATTTCTCTTTTAGTAGCTAGGTTCTGGCAACAGTTAACTGCTATTCTATTTAGACAGCGTTTTTTAAAAATTACATGTAGTTCAATGTGCTTACGGTGTATTAAATGTGTTTTATCAAACAAAGTGGAGTAATTTATGAGAGTTATTGATTCTTGCATATTCAGGGCAAGAAACGTTTAAAATATGTGCGAGAAAGTTTTTTGTAACAAAATAGGAGACATTTGCATAACGAAGTCTATATCTAAAACTCAAGGAAATCTAAATTGTTAGTGAGTAAATTACTTGTTTGATGTACCTCTTCAAAAAATATCTAGATTGCTGTAAAAATAAGTATATTTTTTATTTAATTGATAATTTTATTTAGGTTCCAACGTAAAATTTCATTGCTTAATTGTTATAAAGATGTTTCTGGGTTTTGACTCTTAAATTAAGATTGATTACTTTCGATGCTAAATTGGCTCTCTTGTACTAAATTTTTTCCATAGTTTCCACAGAATTTATTTTTCAAACACATTTTTCTAATTTATCGTTCACGCTATCGTATACAATTAATTACAAAAATTTTCCTCAAATTTCCAGAAGTATACATTTATCAAAATGTCACAAATAATACCAAAGTGTTTGTTGGAGTTTTAATGTCGAAGGATTTCACCTTTTATTTTCTTCAGGAAACAAGCCCAGAAATGCATCAATTCAAACTATAAATTATATTAAAAACTGATGCACTAATTTTTAAAAAAATTATTAGATGTCCTTTTTCCGTATCCATTTTGCTGAAAATATGATTTTAATCAACGACGTAACTGACAGTGGATTTAAGAGGTATCCTGGTGGAAAGAACTAAAATTGCGCATATTTTGAAAATATTTGAAATCTTAGGACAAGACTAAGTAGATGCATAGTTCATTGTTGATGAAATTTACAGCAGAGCCAAATAAAATTATATAAATACCAAGACAACTATGCAACATCAAAACTTCATGAAATTCTTGATTAACTATTTTATTAGGGAAAATATTTCAAGGCATCTTGCTATATAAAGCTAGAATCTTCTTTTCACCCTCTCGCCGATGAAATTTATAATAA
>BGPR01047401.1:0-11805 GCA_013235015.1 Araneus ventricosus | reverse complement strand
TTTTATACGGTGAATTTACATCGTTACGATATAAATTGTCTATTTTAAGGCCCAAATATTTAATAGAATTGAAGTCATGATACCAGTTTAATCTAGACGTCGGTCCAAATACCGCGTATGTAAACCAATTATTTAAAAAGTTCAATAAATGAACAGTTTTAGAGACAGTTCAACTGTTCTGAAATCAATTGCATACTTATTTCTGGAAACTTTTGAAAAGTTCGCATTCAATAATTTTGCTCTTATTTTCTTAGTCTTATTTCGGTTAAAATAGTCAGAAATATGGTTCAATGCAAAATCGAAATAAAGGGTATCCACTAGAGTCCTGAGGTACCCACCCCTTAACTTCAGAATGGACCACAGCTATAGTCATAAAAGTGGTGTCTACGTGTAATAAAGTGGCTAAGTGCTACGTGATGAGACCTCTTACAGCGCAACTAGAGGCAACGTATCTAGAGGTACGGAAAAAAGACAGTTGTAAAGCATCATCAATTTAGTAAGAAAAGACACCTCACATTGAGACTCTAAACCCAATGGGTGAGTCGGGTTGTGGACTTAGAATCATTTGTTTGGTCACGACTTCCAAAACTCGACGTCACGAAACGCGGAAGAATGGAGCACAAATCTGCCATTAGGTTCTTTATCTTTCTTGCTATCACAATGCACATCAGGACCAAGATGAGGGCTAAAACAAAAATACAAAAGGATACTCTACCAACAGTTACAGAGAGGATGCTCCTTTATGGAGCTAGTACTTGGGCCCTGTTTTTTTCTCCCAGATTGGAAAAAAACTGTCTTCAATACAGAGGATCTTCCTCCTTTACATTACCGGCTCTTACAGGACCTCTCCAACGGCAGCTTTGCAAACTATTACAGGTATCATGCCATTACATCTTAAAGCTCAACAAGAAGCTATTTTCATCAGTGTCACATGTCTGAGAAAGGAAAGAGAATTTGAAGGTCTCTTCTATCAGCCAAGCGATTATGAAGAAAAATTCAAGAGCCTAACTATCCATCCATCATTATTTAATATCATCAGTCAAATTTCAACAACAGAGCCCTACAAAGAGGACAACAGCCTCATGTTCTTTACAGATGGTTCCAAAACAGAAATGGGAACAGGGTGCTCTTATTGCGCATTCTAAAACGGTAGCAAAGTATTAGAATGGAAGGAAAAATTAGAAAAATTCCACACAGTGTTTCAGGCCGAATTAATGGGACTGAAAGAAGCGATCATCAGAGCAAGTCAAAGGAACGAAACAACTAAAATTTGGACAGATAGCCTTTCGAGTGTAATGGCAGTGCTTGATCCTCATACCCCTCATCAACTTGTCCGAGACATTCAGTCCCTTCTCACACAGAATCGAAATATTCTGGTTAAAAGGATCAAAGCCCATGCTGGCTATCGGGATAATGAAGAAACCGACACTCTCGCCAAAAAAGCCATCACGGAAGGCGGTGTAATGAAAGTTCTAAACCCTCGATGCGAACTCAAACAACATTTACAACAACTGTTTTTAAAAAAATGGAAAAATCTTTGGGATAATGAAAACACTGGACGTTCTGTTCCTAAAGTGCTCAAAACTGATAACCTAAAACCAGTCTTTTGGACACGTGAAAAAATTCTGTTTGTCACAGGACACGGTCCATTCCCTTCATTTCTTAACCGTGTCCATTTATCGGATAGTGACTCTTGTGCCTGCGGAGAAGTCGGCGATCCCATTCACTATGCGACATCTTGCCCATTGACTCTCTCTTGGCATATTAGGAAACCTTCTACTTCACTGGAAAGTCTGTGGTACCAAAGAGTTCTGGAGAATCCCAATTCAAGAAAAATAATAATAAACATGATTAAATTCATAATAGAGAATGAAAACATAATGCGACTGTAATAAGTACCCACCTTCCATTGTACAATAACTCTAGTTTATCTTGCATTCATTACACTGGATATACTAAGTCCTTCCCTTCTTAAAAATCTTTAATAGTAATCTTCCTATTCCTTGTATTTCACAATTAAAACGCAATGGCTCTCCATCTCTAATACGCTACTCAAAACCTGTGCATTGATGTAAGCTTCCTCATGTTGTTCGTCACCATCTACATTCATTATTTTTCCTTCATTCACTCCATGTTATTCAAGATATTGTATATATTCCTTTATTTTGTTGTCAATTCTATGTGTTAACTAATGTGCTTTGTAAATTCTTCATTGTCATTCCTCTATTGCTGTAATTTTTTTTTGCAACTCAATAAAGTCCACCTACATCTATACCAACCCGGATAGGAGCCACATGAGCTCTAGAGACGGCGGTGTGGTGTGGTGTTAAAGTAATGCCCATTTAGAAGGACTGGAATGCAATTTTTGGGCTGGAACACCCGCTGCACTCAGTGCAACATGACAGGTGATATGCTGGCACAAGCATCAGTACTACGTCGTCGAAGGTCCTGCAGAGTTGGCAGAATGCATTTCCCAGCGCCTAGTGATCGACGTTCTGCCTGTTATTCACGCTATTACAAAGGAAAAAACATGCCTAATCCATCCATAGCATGTCTGAAAGAAAGGTTGGATGGGCTTCTAAGTGACTCATATAAAGCTGCAACACATGTAACTTCTCTCAACATCCCGTGTTAGTATGGTTAGGATAGGTGTTGGCTGGTACGGATGAACACTTGATTCAGATTTTACGAACACGACTTTTTGAAAGGCACACATTCTACTAGTGACGTCACAATTTTGGGAATTGCGACCAAACATAAACACGTTTTATGCGTTCTATTCTTAGTGTTAATGTACGCAAGGTATCTTTCGTACTAAATCGTAGATGCTCTACAAATTTGTAACTGACTTTTTTCCCCTCATCTCATACCGTTCTCGAGATAGAAGCACTAACACTGAATGTCACCGCTAGGTGTCGCCATAAGTCGTCTCATGACGTAGCGCATAACATATTTACCATACCTAGACACCACTTTCATGACAAATAGAAGTACGTAAGAGAACAGATATAAAATGATGAGAATGACCGTAGCTATCTGCGTGACGTACCCGTTCTAGAGCAATCATGTAAAACAGTTCAGAAGATGGCATTTAGTAACTCTAAAGCATCTTTTAGATCCACATGACAAAACTAATACGTACATGACAATTGCTGTCGCCTTTCTAAAGTTAATTGGAGAGGAGTTCGGAACTTTAGCGGGCACTTTGCATATATCATATTACATGAGATAGAAGTACGTAAGAGAACAGATATAAAATGATACAAATTACCGCAGCTATCTGCGTGACGTACTCGTTCTTGAGCAATCATATAATAGTTCAGAAGACGGCATTTAGTAACTCTAAAGCATCCTTTTGATCCACATGACAAAACTGATACGCTTTCTTTCTATAATTTACTCCTGAACAGAAAGCACTTTCCACTATCGAATTTTCTCAAGTGACCTGACTTCACGAAATAGGCGGGACGGTCCCGGGTTTTGAATTTTCACCTGGTCGGGAATAAATGTCCGGATTGTCCAATTTTACTTTCTTGTTTGTTAAGTATACAAAAAAGAAAGCATTTTAATCGTCAAAATATCAATCTCGAGATTTTTATATGTCTCCACCTTTTAGATCTCCCTGATTAAAAAAATCACATTTTTGGAATTATGTCGGTCAATCAGTCTGTCTGTCCCGGAAGCAGAAAGTGCTTAAAAGTGCGACCTACGTCGCAGGACAAACACGGTCTTTGCAGAACATTTCATCCTTTAAAAAGAAAAAAAACACGCGCACACACAAAAAAACACGATATGTTCTGCAGAATAATCAAAGTGAGGCGCTCTTTACGCCATGCCATCTCTCTTCAAGTTTCGCTCAACGCATCCTCCAGAGATTGAAGCAATGGCAAAAATAACTCTCCTTCATCGCGTGGCTTACGAGAAAGCCACGCCTTCATCGGGGCTGACGTCACTGGAGATGAAGATCCGGAAACAGGCACGTTGAAAGCTGACTTCAAAAGTCATTGATAGAATTGCAAATTCTGAATGTATGTCTTGGGTTTAAATAATTAATTTTAATATAATGTTTTGTCATTAATTAGTAATAAAGATTCCACTGGTTAATTAGTATTTTATATCTATTTTACATTTTACTGTGGTCCGCCAAATTTGGACAAATTGCCTGCAGAACATTTCCAACTGTTTGAGATCATGTTGCAGAACACTGGATATAATTCTGCTCCTGGGTTGTCTGTGAACTGTATAACGCAAAAATGCAACGAAATAGAAGGATGAAATTTGGTGTGTTGGTCTTACTATCAAAATTGCAGATTTCAATCAAATTTTGGTAGAAATTTGCAAAAGAGAAGTTTGTCTATCTGCCCGACCGCGTGAAAGTGAACACGATATTTCAAAAACGCAACAGACTAAATGGAGGAAATTTCATACAAAGTTTTATCATCAAATTTGTAGATGTATATCAAAGTTTGGACTAAATATGTCAAACGATTGACTGTTTCTTGGCTCGCCTATTCAGGAGTATGTAAACGTAAAGAATAAAAGCTAGATAAATAAAATTGGGTATGTGATCTTGACATAAATATTGTAAATCTATCAGTCAACGGGAAGAAATAAAAAAAAGCATAGTCGATTATCTTTACTGTATTCAGAAGCTGAACATGAAAGGCACCATATTGTGTATATATATGAGAAGGTCGAAGAAAGAATGCTCCCACTGATTTAATTTACAAAAAAAAGCTAATATTAAAAAGTGCTAAAAAAGATTAACTTGATTAGGGTAGTCAACAGGTACCCTCAATAGAAACTATTTTATAGGAAACTTCTTACGTTTTCGACACATTTTATAAAGAGGACGAAGCATGATTTGGGATCATTTTTCAAATAAATAATAATAAACTTAGTTTAGTTTTGTTATACTAACGTCCCGTTTTAAAGCAACACGAGGACAATTTGGGAACGGACATCGTAATTTTCGATCGTGTTCAGATGAGCTGGCACCAATCTCTCCAAACTTCAACGCCACCGGGAGGACGTCTGACCTTCGACATCAGAGTTAGAGTGCACGGCGAGATTTAGTTAGTAGTTAAGAGATATTAGTATTTAAAGTAAAAAGTCGCCTACCAAGCTTCTAAATGCATGGATATGGTTTTTGACTATGTCTTCTAAACTATTTAAGAAACACACATGTCTAATACTTTAAAATTTTCAGAATTATTTTAGTTTTCACATAAAATCATAAAAAAATTAGAAACTTTAAAAGCCCTATAGCCCCCTTAAGTAATTTGGATGGTGCTGTTTTAATGATTGATGGTGTATTATATATTCAGTTAATCTTAAAATATCATAATTTACCTAAATGAAAGTAAAAAACCGCAAGGATTATTAAACATGTAATGTTTTATTATAACTTCACAATAGGGATTCTTCTCCGCGGTCCACTCTGTTTTCTTCTCTTTTAGAAGTTTCATCTTTTCTTTAAATAAGTTTTTTGACTGAAAACCGGAAGATGTCCCAAATAAATCTGTATTGCTACTTATAAAGTGCTCAAAACCGTTCACCTAAAACTAGTCTTTTGGACACGTGAAGAAATTCTGTTTGTCACAGGACACGGTCCATTCCCTTCATTCCTTAACAGCTTCCATTTATCGGACAGAGACTCTTGTGCGTGCGGAGTAGGGTTGGGTGACACTGTATCAACTTGATACTTTGTATCAAGTACGCAAAAGTATCAGATACACCTAAATGATACCGACCAAAAGTATCAGGTACTCGGTATCAGTTCTCGGACTCGAATGATAACGATAAGCAATTGCTGCCGTCGCGCTCCTTTTCGGTCGGCTGATACGAAGTATCAATATGATACAAGTATCATATGATACAAATATCAGATTGATACAGTTCCGGGTTGGGTAGGGAATAGAGCTTCGCGTTTGCGGTAGAGGTTTGATTTGGCCTTGGTTTTGAAATCATGACGGGTGGGGATGGAAAGGACAGAAACAAATAGTTAAGTGTATCGGAAAGCGGGAATCCCGAGCTGGGATTGGTATGTGTGGGATTGATATGTAATGCGTTAATTTTGTGGAAGATACGATAGGATCTCAGGATCATACACGCGTGTAGGAACATCTCGATCGAGAATGATCCCCGAAGTAGGTAGGTACTTCCTTATTGAAGAACGATTAAAATAGTGGCGAGAAGAGAGGTACAATTTTCTCTATTAAACAAAACTAGTCAGAAAACATTTTTGCATCATTGTGACATCCGTTCCATGAGAACTCATTTTTTCGATAGTGGCACTGAACTTTAATGGCAAAAAAAAAAGATTATCTTATGCCAAAGTAAAAGAAATTATTTTTTTAAAACTATAATTATTGAATTATTTTTATCTCTCTCTTTAACTCTTTTGTTGTTGTGCCTTGTATGTTCTCAGTGTTATACTTTTGTTAATATACCTACTACCCTCTTTTCTTAATTAAAGAGAAATTTCGTGTTTTTCGTTTTAAGCTGTTCATATTAAACTATATATTAATAGATGTTTAGCTTTAAAAACTATTATCTCCATCTCTTCCAAAATTGCTCGTTACCTTTAGCTTTAGTTGCTAATTTTAATTTTGTACATTATTTCTTAAAGCATTTTTAAAAAATAAAGACTTTTCTAAAGCTTATAAGACTGATAGCAATAGTTTCATTTTTATTTTGTTTTTAAGTATTTCATCGTATATTTATACTTTAAAATATAAATATTTTCGGCTTAATTATATTTTTTAAATCGTTATATTCTGAAAATTCTATTCTTCAGTATTTAATTTTTATGTTCAATTTATTTTACTAATAATAATTCTGCTGTTTGAGTTACTTATTCGTTTCGAATAAAGAAATGCTTAAAGCAAAATATATTTATTTAATCATAGAAAATCCCATCAATCTTATATACTTAATAAACATTGCAAGAAAAGGTAAAAAAATGAGTTAGAAATAATTTTATTCCAGATAATGATAAGAAATAATATATATATAGGTAGTTTTTAAAAAGCACACACATACTAGCATCGCCAAGACAGAAATCCCGTATCACTACCCGATTGCCGATTACCCATTTCCGTACCGACAGGAAGGGATCGGTTATCGGCTGTATCAGGTACAAAAGTATCAAGTAAAAGTATGAGGTACAAGCGCGTATCAGTATCAACTTGTACCTGATACAGCAAAACCTGGTATCAACCCATCTCTACTGCAGAAAAGTCGGCGATCCCATCCACTATGCGATATCCTGCCCATTGACTCTCTCTTGGCGTATTAGGGAACCTTCTAGTTCACTGGAAAGTCTGTGGTACCAAAGAGTTCTTGAGAATCCAAATTCAAGAAAAAGAATAATAAACATGATTAAATTCATAACAGACAATAAAAACACAATACGACTGGAATAACAACTCAACTGCCTTTGAACAATAATTCTAACTTATCCTGCATTCAGTAGACTGAACATACTAAGTCCTTCCTTTCTCATAATTCTTTAATAGTATGTTCCATATTCTTTGTTTCCCACACTTAACACGCAAAAACCTGTGTGTTGATGTAAGCTTTTTCATGTTGTTCGTACTCATCTTCATTCACCATTTTTCTTTCATTCACACCGTGATAATCAAGATGTACATATTCCTTTATTTTGTTGTCAATTCTGTGTGTAAACACCAGCTATGTAATTTCTTCATTTGACATTCTTCTGTATGCAATTTTTTTTTGCAACTCAATAAAGTCCAACTACCAAACCCTTTACCAAACCGGATAGGAGCCACATAAACTCTAGAGACGGTGGTGTGGTGTTAAAGTGTGTTGCTACTTACCATAAATCGATGAAATGAACGGAACTCGGATCAGAAATTAGATCCTAATGGTATCTTTATATTAGGCAGTCAAACAATACAAAAACAGACTGAAGAAAAGAGGGAAATCTGCATCAACGGATATTAGGAAGAAATCCATTCAAATCTAGAATCTGGAGGTTTCTATAAAGAATTTTAAATGAGAAGAGGAAGCTAATTCAAAACAGAGCAAGGACAGGCATGTCATTAAAAATAAAAAGACAATCTTTCTTTAAAATGATTTCAAAGAAAAACATTTTAAATGGAAAAATCTGCATCATTAGAGACTTTGGGGACTCATTAACTGACACTGCCTATTATTGAGCAAGATCGGTTGAAGAAAGCATATTAGATGATTTCACCACTTGATCAGAATTTTTAGTATGTTTCTATAGAATATTGAGACAGTTAAAATACATGAATATTGACACATTTAACCTTTACAATGTAAGACAATATCCAATAATTTGGTTACTTTTTATATTTTATTTCATTATTTTATTTTATTTTTTATTTATGTATTTGCAACTTCAAATTTTGTGAGTATAAAACCGAGTTATTTTACCATAAGTGCAAATCTTTAAATATGGTAAACGAAAATTTAATACTGAAAATTTAAATCAGATTAAATAAAATTCCATGCTAAGTACTATACCAAAGAACTAGATTAACCCTCTAAGCGTTTGAGCCGTCTTTTTCCGTTTTTCATGTTCAATTCAAAAAGCAAATAATTCACGGTTATATATGTAATTTCTGAAATTACCATGGATAAAACAACCTTAAGATTTCAGAGACTTCATTTAATGCAATAGAGATCCTATTCCTCACTTTAAAAGCTAATTTTTAAAGTCTTAAAGCTATTAGATCAAAATAAACGGACACTTAGAGAAGATAGATAATATTTAATATAAGAAAATATAAAATGGTATCAATTCACTGGACAGAAATCACACGAAAAAATGCAGCTTCGCTTCTCATTGAGCATCTAATTGAACATTGTCTTATGACGTCACAATTATGGACGTAATTGAGGGATACACGATGGATTCCGAATTAAAACTGGCGTGATACATTTGACTCGTATCACGTGAGCATGTGTTGATTCCATAGATCAGATTAGCGTCTCAATTTGAAGCTACAGAACACTACATAAGATCGGGCTTCAAATGTTTTTAAACTATCGTCAAATGAAGAGGAATACCCCTGAGGAGACACTCTGGTGGTTTAAAGGTTTATTTCTGATACACTTAGTGCTCATATCAATGTTAAAGATAAATTTGACGAAAAGAATTATTTCCCATAAACCACAAAACAGTAATTCTTTCTCATCTCAAAGCTACACATTTTTAGGCTTACAACATATAAAGTAAGCAGTCTCGCTTTGCCTTCACTTGCCCTTTCCTGGAGAAGGCTTGGGTTTATAGAATACATGTTTAGATTTTAAAGCTTCTGTTACAAATCCTTGGATAACAGCTTTTGTAAAAGAATGTTGCACTTAAAAAAGAACTAGAAAAAAATTAGAAATTTTCATTTCAACTTTTCACTTTAATTAAGTAAAAAAAAGGGGGGAATGAAGCGAAGTCGATCAGACTGGTTATTTCATAAAGGAAAAGACATCTGCACATCGAAAACGTTATTTTCTGCATAGGAGTATGACTGATCAACAAAAAAAATGGTTTCATACACTCTGAATGCACTTAAATAAGGGAAAAAATAGAAGATATTTAATACAGTCAACGCTCGTTATAATGACCACGCATTATAAAGACCAATCCGTTATAACGAACAGTGATAAAATCCCCAACTGTGTTTCCCTATGCACTCTATGTTATTTTACTTCCGGTATAACGACCGTCCAGTGTTGTCTAATCCCAATACAACGACCGAATTCAGCGGACACTCTTCCCGGTATTTTTCCAAAAAGAACATGTTTCTAACCGTAAATGACCTTAATAGCATAGAATAAGAAATGTTTCAAGTGCTATTAAGACTTTAAAATATTTTTTTGAAAGTCAAGAAAATACAGAACATTATTTATGATCTTTAACTGAAATGGAAAATTATGTTTTGCAAAAATCACATATGCAGAAAAGACAAACAACCATTTCTGTTTTTTTCTTTAGAAAATAAATGTTTTGAAAGTATATAACACCCTTTATTTTCTATTTTAAAATCTGTTTTAGAAATATATTTTTAATTGATAAAATTTTATTTTTAATACCCATTATAAAAAAATAATTTGAGTATTAAGTTGGAATCTCTTTAAAAATCACCTATTTTTACGGTACTGCTGATCGTGCATGTGTACATTTTTTAATTATATACACTATAGCGACCACTCATTATAAAGACCTTTTTCTATGGGAAGCAGAGGGTCGCTATAACGAGCATCGATTGTATTTGAGAAAAAAAAGTGTCAAGAAAAGCTCAACATCTAAAGTTCGCAGTGACCTTAAACTGAGAAATAGCGATGATATCTCGCAAATGATTTCATTTATGGAAATCAGTTATCATTTCAGACACTAAAATATTATCTATCAAATAGCTGGATCCTTTTATTGGCATCTCTGCCAAGTCCTCCACCATGGGAGGAATTTCTGGCAAAGCTTCAAGGAGTTCTTTTCGTCAAAGTTGATATTTAAATTTGTGTTCGATTGTGGCTCACAACTTTCTCAATCTGCATTGAAGACGTCCTTTCCATGTACATATACTAATTAATACTATTAAGTGTTTAGCAGTTGTACCCAGTGTATCACTATATGGAGAGATAATTCCTGGAGTTCTTTTCGAACTTGCAGTGACTCTAAAGATGTTTTGTTTTTCTCAACGGCAGTAAAATACAAGGACATCGAAAAAGAATGCCGGGGTTACAAAATCGTATTACGCAAAATAATATATAAGCACATATATACATAAATTTGGCACCAAAATATTACGAAAATTACCAAGTTTTATATACACTTCAGTACGTTTCGATATGTGCACCCTTAGTCGCTCCACAGACGTCAAGACGATAGTCCCGGAGTTACAGTTTCAATTGCAGCTATGATTCGACTTTTTAGGTGGCTGATACGAGTAATTTCTTCACTGTATACAACGTTCTTAATATATCCCCAGAAGTGCAGAAGGGCCATCCAGTCCAATTCATGAGGTGAAGAATTTCTCATTTCAGGCTTCACACACGGATAGGGAGAAATAAGACTCCCAATCTTAACCCTCTGGACTTTTTCCAGCTAAAACGTTCAGTCATAAATGCAATTGAAGCTGTAACTACGGATATGCTTCACAAGACATAGAGGGAGACTGACCATCGTCCTGGCGTCTGTCGAGAAATTGATGTATCCATATCGAAACGTACTGCAATGGATGTAAAACTTTGTAGTACTTTTCTTAATACTTTAGCACAAAATTTATGTGCGTATGTATTTATTATTTTGCGTAATGCAATTTTGTAATCCTGGCGTTCTTATTCGATGACTCTGTGGTAACCATGCAGCAATTTACACTGCAACTATGGGAGCAGCTTTCGTCCTCACACTCGTGTGCTAAACTATGGCTAAGAATAGATCCAAGAACATAAAAAGATATTTTAAGAATAATGAGCATCCTTTTACATAGTAAAAGCGTCGGCTTGCAGATTTTTCCGCTCCTATTCGGATTGCACACTGGGCTGATTGCAAGAGTAATTCCACAAATGTAACTTCATCAGGAAGAAATGAATAATAATAAGTAGGCCTATGGAAGCCCGGAATTCTTCTTCGTTCCTAGGTTTTGAAATCCTCGAAATAGTCGTATTCTATATTCATAGATTGCGAAAAAAAAATATTATACAATCGATACCCAGAACCTAAGGGCCACACTTTGCACTTTCACCTGGAAGTGGTGAAGAAATTTATCAGCACTTGCAATTTAAGACGTTTTTTCCATGATCATTAACCTTCAA
>BGPR01047400.1:0-11805 GCA_013235015.1 Araneus ventricosus | reverse complement strand
TTGAAGGTTAATGATCATGGAAAAAACGTCTTAAATTGCAAGTGCTGATAAATTTCTTCACCACTTCCAGGTGAAAGTGCAAAGTGTGGCCCTTAGGTTCTGGGTATCGATTGTATAATATTTTTTTTTCGCAATCTATGAATATAGAATACGACTATTTCGAGGATTTCAAAACCTAGGAACGAAGAAGAATTCCGGGCTTCCATAGGCCTACTTATTATTATTCATTTCTTCCTGATGAAGTTACATTTGTGGAATTACTCTTGCAATCAGCCCAGTGTGCAATCCGAATAGGAGCGGAAAAATCTGCAAGCCGACGCTTTTACTATGTAAAAGGATGCTCATTATTCTTAAAATATCTTTTTATGTTCTTGGATCTATTCTTAGCCATAGTTTAGCACACGAGTGTGAGGACGAAAGCTGCTCCCATAGTTGCAGTGTAAATTGCTGCATGGTTACCACAGAGTCATCGAATAAGAACGCCAGGATTACAAAATTGCATTACGCAAAATAATAAATACATACGCACATAAATTTTGTGCTAAAGTATTAAGAAAAGTACTACAAAGTTTTACATCCATTGCAGTACGTTTCGATATGGATACATCAATTTCTCGACAGACGCCAGGACGATGGTCAGTCTCCCTCTATGTCTTGTGAAGCATATCCGTAGTTACAGCTTCAATTGCATTTATGACTGAACGTTTTAGCTGGAAAAAGTCCAGAGGGTTAAGATTGGGAGTCTTATTTCTCCCTATCCGTGTGTGAAGCCTGAAATGAGAAATTCTTCACCTCATGAATTGGACTGGATGGCCCTTCTGCACTTCTGGGGATATATTAAGAACGTTGTATACAGTGAAGAAATTACTCGTATCAGCCACCTAAAAAGTCGAATCATAGCTGCAATTGAAACTGTAACTCCGGGACTATCGTCTTGACGTCTGTGGAGCGACTAAGGGTGCACATATCGAAACGTACTGAAGTGTATATAAAACTTGGTAATTTTCGTAATATTTTGGTGCCAAATTTATGTATATATGTGCTTATATATTATTTTGCGTAATACGATTTTGTAACCCCGGCATTCTTTTTCGATGTCCTTGTATTTTACTGCCGTTGAGAAAAACAAAACATCTTTAGAGTCACTGCAAGTTCGAAAAGAACTCCAGGAATTATCTCTCCATATAGTGATACACTGGGTACAACTGCTAAACACTTAATAGTATTAATTAGTATATGTACATGGAAAGGACGTCTTCAATGCAGATTGAGAAAGTTGTGAGCCACAATCGAACACAAATTTAAATATCAACTTTGACGAAAAGAACTCCTTGAAGCTTTGCCAGAAATTCCTCCCATGGTGGAGGACTTGGCAGAGATGCCAATAAAAGGATCCAGCTATTTGATAGATAATATTTTAGTGTCTGAAATGATAACTGATTTCCATAAATGAAATCATTTGCGAGATATCATCGCTATTTCTCAGTTTAAGGTCACTGCGAACTTTAGATGTTGAGCTTTTCTTGACACTTTTTTTTCTCAAATACAATCGATGCTCGTTATAGCGACCCTCTGCTTCCCATAGAAAAAGGTCTTTATAATGAGTGGTCGCTATAGTGTATATAATTAAAAAATGTACACATGCACGATCAGCAGTACCGTAAAAATAGGTGATTTTTAAAGAGATTCCAACTTAATACTCAAATTATTTTTTTATAATGGGTATTAAAAATAAAATTTTATCAATTAAAAATATATTTCTAAAACAGATTTTAAAATAGAAAATAAAGGGTGTTATATACTTTCAAAACATTTATTTTCTAAAGAAAAAAACAGAAATGGTTGTTTGTCTTTTCTGCATATGTGATTTTTGCAAAACATAATTTTCCATTTCAGTTAAAGATCATAAATAATGTTCTGTATTTTCTTGACTTTCAAAAAAATATTTTAAAGTCTTAATAGCACTTGAAACATTTCTTATTCTATGCTATTAAGGTCATTTACGGTTAGAAACATGTTCTTTTTGGAAAAATACCGGGAAGAGTGTCCGCTGAATTCGGTCGTTGTATTGGGATTAGACAACACTGGACGGTCGTTATACCGGAAGTAAAATAACATAGAGTGCATAGGGAAACACAGTTGGGGATTTTATCACTGTTCGTTATAACGGATTGGTCTTTATAATGCGTGGTCATTATAACGAGCGTTGACTGTATTAAATATCTTCTATTTTTTCCCTTATTTAAGTGCATTCAGAGTGTATGAAACCATTTTTTTTGTTGATCAGTCATACTCCTATGCAGAAAATAACGTTTTCGATGTGCAGATGTCTTTTCCTTTATGAAATAACCAGTCTGATCGACTTCGCTTCATTCCCCCCTTTTTTTTACTTAATTAAAGTGAAAAGTTGAAATGAAAATTTCTAATTTTTTTCTAGTTCTTTTTTAAGTGCAACATTCTTTTACAAAAGCTGTTATCCAAGGATTTGTAACAGAAGCTTTAAAATCTAAACATGTATTCTATAAACCCAAGCCTTCTCCAGGAAAGGGCAAGTGAAGGCAAAGCGAGACTGCTTACTTTATATGTTGTAAGCCTAAAAATGTGTAGCTTTGAGATGAGAAAGAATTACTGTTTTGTGGTTTATGGGAAATAATTCTTTTCGTCAAATTTATCTTTAACATTGATATGAGCACTAAGTGTATCAGAAATAAACCTTTAAACCACCAGAGTGTCTCCTCAGGGGTATTCCTCTTCATTTGACGATAGTTTAAAAACATTTGAAGCCCGATCTTATGTAGTGTTCTGTAGCTTCAAATTGAGACGCTAATCTGATCTATGGAATCAACACATGCTCACGTGATACGAGTCAAATGTATCACGCCAGTTTTAATTCGGAATCCATCGTGTATCCCTCAATTACGTCCATAATTGTGACGTCATAAGACAATGTTCAATTAGATGCTCAATGAGAAGCGAAGCTGCATTTTTTCGTGTGATTTCTGTCCAGTGAATTGATACCATTTTATATTTTCTTATATTAAATATTATCTATCTTCTCTAAGTGTCCGTTTATTTTGATCTAATAGCTTTAAGACTTTAAAAATTAGCTTTTAAAGTGAGGAATAGGATCTCTATTGCATTAAATGAAGTCTCTGAAATCTTAAGGTTGTTTTATCCATGGTAATTTCAGAAATTACATATATAACCGTGAATTATTTGCTTTTTGAATTGAACATGAAAAACGGAAAAAGACGGCTCAAACGCTTAGAGGGTTAATCTAGTTCTTTGGTATAGTACTTAGCATGGAATTTTATTTAATCTGATTTAAATTTTCAGTATTAAATTTTCGTTTACCATATTTAAAGATTTGCACTTATGGTAAAATAACTCGGTTTTATACTCACAAAATTTGAAGTTGCAAATACATAAATAAAAAATAAAATAAAATAATGAAATAAAATATAAAAAGTAACCAAATTATTGGATATTGTCTTACATTGTAAAGGTTAAATGTGTCAATATTCATGTATTTTAACTGTCTCAATATTCTATAGAAACATACTAAAAATTCTGATCAAGTGGTGAAATCATCTAATATGCTTTCTTCAACCGATCTTGCTCAATAATAGGCAGTGTCAGTTAATGAGTCCCCAAAGTCTCTAATGATGCAGATTTTTCCATTTAAAATGTTTTTCTTTGAAATCATTTTAAAGAAAGATTGTCTTTTTATTTTTAATGACATGCCTGTCCTTGCTCTGTTTTGAATTAGCTTCCTCTTCTCATTTAAAATTCTTTATAGAAACCTCCAGATTCTAGATTTGAATGGATTTCTTCCTAATATCCGTTGATGCAGATTTCCCTCTTTTCTTCAGTCTGTTTTTGTATTGTTTGACTGCCTAATATAAAGATACCATTAGGATCTAATTTCTGATCCGAGTTCCGTTCATTTCATCGATTTATGGTAAGTAGCAACACACTTTAACACCACACCACCGTCTCTAGAGTTTATGTGGCTCCTATCCGGTTTGGTAAAGGGTTTGGTAGTTGGACTTTATTGAGTTGCAAAAAAAAATTGCATACAGAAGAATGTCAAATGAAGAAATTACATAGCTGGTGTTTACACACAGAATTGACAACAAAATAAAGGAATATGTACATCTTGATTATCACGGTGTGAATGAAAGAAAAATGGTGAATGAAGATGAGTACGAACAACATGAAAAAGCTTACATCAACACACAGGTTTTTGCGTGTTAAGTGTGGGAAACAAAGAATATGGAACATACTATTAAAGAATTATGAGAAAGGAAGGACTTAGTATGTTCAGTCTACTGAATGCAGGATAAGTTAGAATTATTGTTCAAAGGCAGTTGAGTTGTTATTCCAGTCGTATTGTGTTTTTATTGTCTGTTATGAATTTAATCATGTTTATTATTCTTTTTCTTGAATTTGGATTCTCAAGAACTCTTTGGTACCACAGACTTTCCAGTGAACTAGAAGGTTCCCTAATACGCCAAGAGAGAGTCAATGGGCAGGATATCGCATAGTGGATGGGATCGCCGACTTTTCTGCAGTAGAGATGGGTTGATACCAGGTTTTGCTGTATCAGGTACAAGTTGATACTGATACGCGCTTGTACCTCATACTTTTACTTGATACTTTTGTACCTGATACAGCCGATAACCGATCCCTTCCTGTCGGTACGGAAATGGGTAATCGGCAATCGGGTAGTGATACGGGATTTCTGTCTTGGCGATGCTAGTATGTGTGTGCTTTTTAAAAACTACCTATATATATATTATTTCTTATCATTATCTGGAATAAAATTATTTCTAACTCATTTTTTTACCTTTTCTTGCAATGTTTATTAAGTATATAAGATTGATGGGATTTTCTATGATTAAATAAATATATTTTGCTTTAAGCATTTCTTTATTCGAAACGAATAAGTAACTCAAACAGCAGAATTATTATTAGTAAAATAAATTGAACATAAAAATTAAATACTGAAGAATAGAATTTTCAGAATATAACGATTTAAAAAATATAATTAAGCCGAAAATATTTATATTTTAAAGTATAAATATACGATGAAATACTTAAAAACAAAATAAAAATGAAACTATTGCTATCAGTCTTATAAGCTTTAGAAAAGTCTTTATTTTTTAAAAATGCTTTAAGAAATAATGTACAAAATTAAAATTAGCAACTAAAGCTAAAGGTAACGAGCAATTTTGGAAGAGATGGAGATAATAGTTTTTAAAGCTAAACATCTATTAATATATAGTTTAATATGAACAGCTTAAAACGAAAAACACGAAATTTCTCTTTAATTAAGAAAAGAGGGTAGTAGGTATATTAACAAAAGTATAACACTGAGAACATACAAGGCACAACAACAAAAGAGTTAAAGAGAGAGATAAAAATAATTCAATAATTATAGTTTTAAAAAAATAATTTCTTTTACTTTGGCATAAGATAATCTTTTTTTTTTGCCATTAAAGTTCAGTGCCACTATCGAAAAAATGAGTTCTCATGGAACGGATGTCACAATGATGCAAAAATGTTTTCTGACTAGTTTTGTTTAATAGAGAAAATTGTACCTCTCTTCTCGCCACTATTTTAATCGTTCTTCAATAAGGAAGTACCTACCTACTTCGGGGATCATTCTCGATCGAGATGTTCCTACACGCGTGTATGATCCTGAGATCCTATCGTATCTTCCACAAAATTAACGCATTACATATCAATCCCACACATACCAATCCCAGCTCGGGATTCCCGCTTTCCGATACACTTAACTATTTGTTTCTGTCCTTTCCATCCCCACCCGTCATGATTTCAAAACCAAGGCCAAATCAAACCTCTACCGCAAACGCGAAGCTCTATTCCCTACCCAACCCGGAACTGTATCAATCTGATATTTGTATCATATGATACTTGTATCATATTGATACTTCGTATCAGCCGACCGAAAAGGAGCGCGACGGCAGCAATTGCTTATCGTTATCATTCGAGTCCGAGAACTGATACCGAGTACCTGATACTTTTGGTCGGTATCATTTAGGTGTATCTGATACTTTTGCGTACTTGATACAAAGTATCAAGTTGATACAGTGTCACCCAACCCTACTCCGCACGCACAAGAGTCTCTGTCCGATAAATGGAAGCTGTTAAGGAATGAAGGGAATGGACCGTGTCCTGTGACAAACAGAATTTCTTCACGTGTCCAAAAGACTAGTTTTAGGTGAACGGTTTTGAGCACTTTATAAGTAGCAATACAGATTTATTTGGGACATCTTCCGGTTTTCAGTCAAAAAACTTATTTAAAGAAAAGATGAAACTTCTAAAAGAGAAGAAAACAGAGTGGACCGCGGAGAAGAATCCCTATTGTGAAGTTATAATAAAACATTACATGTTTAATAATCCTTGCGGTTTTTTACTTTCATTTAGGTAAATTATGATATTTTAAGATTAACTGAATATATAATACACCATCAATCATTAAAACAGCACCATCCAAATTACTTAAGGGGGCTATAGGGCTTTTAAAGTTTCTAATTTTTTTATGATTTTATGTGAAAACTAAAATAATTCTGAAAATTTTAAAGTATTAGACATGTGTGTTTCTTAAATAGTTTAGAAGACATAGTCAAAAACCATATCCATGCATTTAGAAGCTTGGTAGGCGACTTTTTACTTTAAATACTAATATCTCTTAACTACTAACTAAATCTCGCCGTGCACTCTAACTCTGATGTCGAAGGTCAGACGTCCTCCCGGTGGCGTTGAAGTTTGGAGAGATTGGTGCCAGCTCATCTGAACACGATCGAAAATTACGATGTCCGTTCCCAAATTGTCCTCGTGTTGCTTTAAAACGGGACGTTAGTATAACAAAACTAAACTAAGTTTATTATTATTTATTTGAAAAATGATCCCAAATCATGCTTCGTCCTCTTTATAAAATGTGTCGAAAACGTAAGAAGTTTCCTATAAAATAGTTTCTATTGAGGGTACCTGTTGACTACCCTAATCAAGTTAATCTTTTTTAGCACTTTTTAATATTAGCTTTTTTTTGTAAATTAAATCAGTGGGAGCATTCTTTCTTCGACCTTCTCATATATATACACAATATGGTGCCTTTCATGTTCAGCTTCTGAATACAGTAAAGATAATCGACTATGCTTTTTTTTATTTCTTCCCGTTGACTGATAGATTTACAATATTTATGTCAAGATCACATACCCAATTTTATTTATCTAGCTTTTATTCTTTACGTTTACATACTCCTGAATAGGCGAGCCAAGAAACAGTCAATCGTTTGACATATTTAGTCCAAACTTTGATATACATCTACAAATTTGATGATAAAACTTTGTATGAAATTTCCTCCATTTAGTCTGTTGCGTTTTTGAAATATCGTGTTCACTTTCACGCGGTCGGGCAGATAGACAAACTTCTCTTTTGCAAATTTCTACCAAAATTTGATTGAAATCTGCAATTTTGATAGTAAGACCAACACACCAAATTTCATCCTTCTATTTCGTTGCATTTTTGCGTTATACAGTTCACAGACAACCCAGGAGCAGAATTATATCCAGTGTTCTGCAACATGATCTCAAACAGTTGGAAATGTTCTGCAGGCAATTTGTCCAAATTTGGCGGACCACAGTAAAATGTAAAATAGATATAAAATACTAATTAACCAGTGGAATCTTTATTACTAATTAATGACAAAACATTATATTAAAATTAATTATTTAAACCCAAGACATACATTCAGAATTTGCAATTCTATCAATGACTTTTGAAGTCAGCTTTCAACGTGCCTGTTTCCGGATCTTCATCTCCAGTGACGTCAGCCCCGATGAAGGCGTGGCTTTCTCGTAAGCCACGCGATGAAGGAGAGTTATTTTTGCCATTGCTTCAATCTCTGGAGGATGCGTTGAGCGAAACTTGAAGAGAGATGGCATGGCGTAAAGAGCGCCTCACTTTGATTATTCTGCAGAACATATCGTGTTTTTTTGTGTGTGCGCGTGTTTTTTTTCTTTTTAAAGGATGAAATGTTCTGCAAAGACCGTGTTTGTCCTGCGACGTAGGTCGCACTTTTAAGCACTTTCTGCTTCCGGGACAGACAGACTGATTGACCGACATAATTCCAAAAATGTGATTTTTTTAATCAGGGAGATCTAAAAGGTGGAGACATATAAAAATCTCGAGATTGATATTTTGACGATTAAAATGCTTTCTTTTTTGTATACTTAACAAACAAGAAAGTAAAATTGGACAATCCGGACATTTATTCCCGACCAGGTGAAAATTCAAAACCCGGGACCGTCCCGCCTATTTCGTGAAGTCAGGTCACTTGAGAAAATTCGATAGTGGAAAGTGCTTTCTGTTCAGGAGTAAATTATAGAAAGAAAGCGTATCAGTTTTGTCATGTGGATCAAAAGGATGCTTTAGAGTTACTAAATGCCGTCTTCTGAACTATTATATGATTGCTCAAGAACGAGTACGTCACGCAGATAGCTGCGGTAATTTGTATCATTTTATATCTGTTCTCTTACGTACTTCTATCTCATGTAATATGATATATGCAAAGTGCCCGCTAAAGTTCCGAACTCCTCTCCAATTAACTTTAGAAAGGCGACAGCAATTGTCATGTACGTATTAGTTTTGTCATGTGGATCTAAAAGATGCTTTAGAGTTACTAAATGCCATCTTCTGAACTGTTTTACATGATTGCTCTAGAACGGGTACGTCACGCAGATAGCTACGGTCATTCTCATCATTTTATATCTGTTCTCTTACGTACTTCTATTTGTCATGAAAGTGGTGTCTAGGTATGGTAAATATGTTATGCGCTACGTCATGAGACGACTTATGGCGACACCTAGCGGTGACATTCAGTGTTAGTGCTTCTATCTCGAGAACGGTATGAGATGAGGGGAAAAAAGTCAGTTACAAATTTGTAGAGCATCTACGATTTAGTACGAAAGATACCTTGCGTACATTAACACTAAGAATAGAACGCATAAAACGTGTTTATGTTTGGTCGCAATTCCCAAAATTGTGACGTCACTAGTAGAATGTGTGCCTTTCAAAAAGTCGTGTTCGTAAAATCTGAATCAAGTGTTCATCCGTACCAGCCAACACCTATCCTAACCATACTAACACGGGATGTTGAGAGAAGTTACATGTGTTGCAGCTTTATATGAGTCACTTAGAAGCCCATCCAACCTTTCTTTCAGACATGCTATGGATGGATTAGGCATGTTTTTTCCTTTGTAATAGCGTGAATAACAGGCAGAACGTCGATCACTAGGCGCTGGGAAATGCATTCTGCCAACTCTGCAGGACCTTCGACGACGTAGTACTGATGCTTGTGCCAGCATATCACCTGTCATGTTGCACTGAGTGCAGCGGGTGTTCCAGCCCAAAAATTGCATTCCAGTCCTTCTAAATGGGCATTACTTTAACACCACACCACACCGCCGTCTCTAGAGCTCATGTGGCTCCTATCCGGGTTGGTATAGATGTAGGTGGACTTTATTGAGTTGCAAAAAAAAATTACAGCAATAGAGGAATGACAATGAAGAATTTACAAAGCACATTAGTTAACACATAGAATTGACAACAAAATAAAGGAATATATACAATATCTTGAATAACATGGAGTGAATGAAGGAAAAATAATGAATGTAGATGGTGACGAACAACATGAGGAAGCTTACATCAATGCACAGGTTTTGAGTAGCGTATTAGAGATGGAGAGCCATTGCGTTTTAATTGTGAAATACAAGGAATAGGAAGATTACTATTAAAGATTTTTAAGAAGGGAAGGACTTAGTATATCCAGTGTAATGAATGCAAGATAAACTAGAGTTATTGTACAATGGAAGGTGGGTACTTATTACAGTCGCATTATGTTTTCATTCTCTATTATGAATTTAATCATGTTTATTATTATTTTTCTTGAATTGGGATTCTCCAGAACTCTTTGGTACCACAGACTTTCCAGTGAAGTAGAAGGTTTCCTAATATGCCAAGAGAGAGTCAATGGGCAAGATGTCGCATAGTGAATGGGATCGCCGACTTCTCCGCAGGCACAAGAGTCACTATCCGATAAATGGACACGGTTAAGAAATGAAGGGAATGGACCGTGTCCTGTGACAAACAGAATTTTTTCACGTGTCCAAAAGACTGGTTTTAGGTTATCAGTTTTGAGCACTTTAGGAACAGAACGTCCAGTGTTTTCATTATCCCAAAGATTTTTCCATTTTTTTAAAAACAGTTGTTGTAAATGTTGTTTGAGTTCGCATCGAGGGTTTAGAACTTTCATTACACCGCCTTCCGTGATGGCTTTTTTGGCGAGAGTGTCGGTTTCTTCATTATCCCGATAGCCAGCATGGGCTTTGATCCTTTTAACCAGAATATTTCGATTCTGTGTGAGAAGGGACTGAATGTCTCGGACAAGTTGATGAGGGGTATGAGGATCAAGCACTGCCATTACACTCGAAAGGCTATCTGTCCAAATTTTAGTTGTTTCGTTCCTTTGACTTGCTCTGATGATCGCTTCTTTCAGTCCCATTAATTCGGCCTGAAACACTGTGTGGAATTTTTCTAATTTTTCCTTCCATTCTAATACTTTGCTACCGTTTTAGAATGCGCAATAAGAGCACCCTGTTCCCATTTCTGTTTTGGAACCATCTGTAAAGAACATGAGGCTGTTGTCCTCTTTGTAGGGCTCTGTTGTTGAAATTTGACTGATGATATTAAATAATGATGGATGGATAGTTAGGCTCTTGAATTTTTCTTCATAATCGCTTGGCTGATAGAAGAGACCTTCAAATTCTCTTTCCTTTCTCAGACATGTGACACTGATGAAAATAGCTTCTTGTTGAGCTTTAAGATGTAATGGCATGATACCTGTAATAGTTTGCAAAGCTGCCGTTGGAGAGGTCCTGTAAGAGCCGGTAATGTAAAGGAGGAAGATCCTCTGTATTGAAGACAGTTTTTTTCCAATCTGGGAGAAAAAAACAGGGCCCAAGTACTAGCTCCATAAAGGAGCATCCTCTCTGTAACTGTTGGTAGAGTATCCTTTTGTATTTTTGTTTTAGCCCTCATCTTGGTCCTGATGTGCATTGTGATAGCAAGAAAGATAAAGAACCTAATGGCAGATTTGTGCTCCATTCTTCCGCGTTTCGTGACGTCGAGTTTTGGAAGTCGTGACCAAACAAATGATTCTAAGTCCACAACCCGACTCACCCATTGGGTTTAGAGTCTCAATGTGAGGTGTCTTTTCTTACTAAATTGATGATGCTTTACAACTGTCTTTTTTCCGTACCTCTAGATACGTTGCCTCTAGTTGCGCTGTAAGAGGTCTCATCACGTAGCACTTAGCCACTTTATTACACGTAGACACCACTTTTATGACTATAGCTGTGGTCCATTCTGAAGTTAAGGGGTGGGTACCTCAGGACTCTAGTGGATACCCTTTATTTCGATTTTGCATTGAACCATATTTCTGACTATTTTAACCGAAATAAGACTAAGAAAATAAGAGCAAAATTATTGAATGCGAACTTTTCAAAAGTTTCCAGAAATAAGTATGCAATTGATTTCAGAACAGTTGAACTGTCTCTAAAACTGTTCATTTATTGAACTTTTTAAATAATTGGTTTACATACGCGGTATTTGGACCGACGTCTAGATTAAACTGGTATCATGACTTCAATTCTATTAAATATTTGGGCCTTAAAATAGACAATTTATATCGTAACGATGTAAATTCACCGTATAAAA
>BGPR01047399.1:0-11805 GCA_013235015.1 Araneus ventricosus | reverse complement strand
TTTTATACGGTGAATTTACATCGTTACGATATAAATTGTCTATTTTAAGGCCCAAATATTTAATAGAATTGAAGTCATGATACCAGTTTAATCTAGACGTCGGTCCAAATACCGCGTATGTAAACCAATTATTTAAAAAGTTCAATAAATGAACAGTTTTAGAGACAGTTCAACTGTTCTGAAATCAATTGCATACTTATTTCTGGAAACTTTTGAAAAGTTCGCATTCAATAATTTTGCTCTTATTTTCTTAGTCTTATTTCGGTTAAAATAGTCAGAAATATGGTTCAATGCAAAATCGAAATAAAGGGTATCCACTAGAGTCCTGAGGTACCCACCCCTTAACTTCAGAATGGACCACAGCTATAGTCATAAAAGTGGTGTCTACGTGTAATAAAGTGGCTAAGTGCTACGTGATGAGACCTCTTACAGCGCAACTAGAGGCAACGTATCTAGAGGTACGGAAAAAAGACAGTTGTAAAGCATCATCAATTTAGTAAGAAAAGACACCTCACATTGAGACTCTAAACCCAATGGGTGAGTCGGGTTGTGGACTTAGAATCATTTGTTTGGTCACGACTTCCAAAACTCGACGTCACGAAACGCGGAAGAATGGAGCACAAATCTGCCATTAGGTTCTTTATCTTTCTTGCTATCACAATGCACATCAGGACCAAGATGAGGGCTAAAACAAAAATACAAAAGGATACTCTACCAACAGTTACAGAGAGGATGCTCCTTTATGGAGCTAGTACTTGGGCCCTGTTTTTTTCTCCCAGATTGGAAAAAAACTGTCTTCAATACAGAGGATCTTCCTCCTTTACATTACCGGCTCTTACAGGACCTCTCCAACGGCAGCTTTGCAAACTATTACAGGTATCATGCCATTACATCTTAAAGCTCAACAAGAAGCTATTTTCATCAGTGTCACATGTCTGAGAAAGGAAAGAGAATTTGAAGGTCTCTTCTATCAGCCAAGCGATTATGAAGAAAAATTCAAGAGCCTAACTATCCATCCATCATTATTTAATATCATCAGTCAAATTTCAACAACAGAGCCCTACAAAGAGGACAACAGCCTCATGTTCTTTACAGATGGTTCCAAAACAGAAATGGGAACAGGGTGCTCTTATTGCGCATTCTAAAACGGTAGCAAAGTATTAGAATGGAAGGAAAAATTAGAAAAATTCCACACAGTGTTTCAGGCCGAATTAATGGGACTGAAAGAAGCGATCATCAGAGCAAGTCAAAGGAACGAAACAACTAAAATTTGGACAGATAGCCTTTCGAGTGTAATGGCAGTGCTTGATCCTCATACCCCTCATCAACTTGTCCGAGACATTCAGTCCCTTCTCACACAGAATCGAAATATTCTGGTTAAAAGGATCAAAGCCCATGCTGGCTATCGGGATAATGAAGAAACCGACACTCTCGCCAAAAAAGCCATCACGGAAGGCGGTGTAATGAAAGTTCTAAACCCTCGATGCGAACTCAAACAACATTTACAACAACTGTTTTTAAAAAAATGGAAAAATCTTTGGGATAATGAAAACACTGGACGTTCTGTTCCTAAAGTGCTCAAAACTGATAACCTAAAACCAGTCTTTTGGACACGTGAAAAAATTCTGTTTGTCACAGGACACGGTCCATTCCCTTCATTTCTTAACCGTGTCCATTTATCGGATAGTGACTCTTGTGCCTGCGGAGAAGTCGGCGATCCCATTCACTATGCGACATCTTGCCCATTGACTCTCTCTTGGCATATTAGGAAACCTTCTACTTCACTGGAAAGTCTGTGGTACCAAAGAGTTCTGGAGAATCCCAATTCAAGAAAAATAATAATAAACATGATTAAATTCATAATAGAGAATGAAAACATAATGCGACTGTAATAAGTACCCACCTTCCATTGTACAATAACTCTAGTTTATCTTGCATTCATTACACTGGATATACTAAGTCCTTCCCTTCTTAAAAATCTTTAATAGTAATCTTCCTATTCCTTGTATTTCACAATTAAAACGCAATGGCTCTCCATCTCTAATACGCTACTCAAAACCTGTGCATTGATGTAAGCTTCCTCATGTTGTTCGTCACCATCTACATTCATTATTTTTCCTTCATTCACTCCATGTTATTCAAGATATTGTATATATTCCTTTATTTTGTTGTCAATTCTATGTGTTAACTAATGTGCTTTGTAAATTCTTCATTGTCATTCCTCTATTGCTGTAATTTTTTTTTGCAACTCAATAAAGTCCACCTACATCTATACCAACCCGGATAGGAGCCACATGAGCTCTAGAGACGGCGGTGTGGTGTGGTGTTAAAGTAATGCCCATTTAGAAGGACTGGAATGCAATTTTTGGGCTGGAACACCCGCTGCACTCAGTGCAACATGACAGGTGATATGCTGGCACAAGCATCAGTACTACGTCGTCGAAGGTCCTGCAGAGTTGGCAGAATGCATTTCCCAGCGCCTAGTGATCGACGTTCTGCCTGTTATTCACGCTATTACAAAGGAAAAAACATGCCTAATCCATCCATAGCATGTCTGAAAGAAAGGTTGGATGGGCTTCTAAGTGACTCATATAAAGCTGCAACACATGTAACTTCTCTCAACATCCCGTGTTAGTATGGTTAGGATAGGTGTTGGCTGGTACGGATGAACACTTGATTCAGATTTTACGAACACGACTTTTTGAAAGGCACACATTCTACTAGTGACGTCACAATTTTGGGAATTGCGACCAAACATAAACACGTTTTATGCGTTCTATTCTTAGTGTTAATGTACGCAAGGTATCTTTCGTACTAAATCGTAGATGCTCTACAAATTTGTAACTGACTTTTTTCCCCTCATCTCATACCGTTCTCGAGATAGAAGCACTAACACTGAATGTCACCGCTAGGTGTCGCCATAAGTCGTCTCATGACGTAGCGCATAACATATTTACCATACCTAGACACCACTTTCATGACAAATAGAAGTACGTAAGAGAACAGATATAAAATGATGAGAATGACCGTAGCTATCTGCGTGACGTACCCGTTCTAGAGCAATCATGTAAAACAGTTCAGAAGATGGCATTTAGTAACTCTAAAGCATCTTTTAGATCCACATGACAAAACTAATACGTACATGACAATTGCTGTCGCCTTTCTAAAGTTAATTGGAGAGGAGTTCGGAACTTTAGCGGGCACTTTGCATATATCATATTACATGAGATAGAAGTACGTAAGAGAACAGATATAAAATGATACAAATTACCGCAGCTATCTGCGTGACGTACTCGTTCTTGAGCAATCATATAATAGTTCAGAAGACGGCATTTAGTAACTCTAAAGCATCCTTTTGATCCACATGACAAAACTGATACGCTTTCTTTCTATAATTTACTCCTGAACAGAAAGCACTTTCCACTATCGAATTTTCTCAAGTGACCTGACTTCACGAAATAGGCGGGACGGTCCCGGGTTTTGAATTTTCACCTGGTCGGGAATAAATGTCCGGATTGTCCAATTTTACTTTCTTGTTTGTTAAGTATACAAAAAAGAAAGCATTTTAATCGTCAAAATATCAATCTCGAGATTTTTATATGTCTCCACCTTTTAGATCTCCCTGATTAAAAAAATCACATTTTTGGAATTATGTCGGTCAATCAGTCTGTCTGTCCCGGAAGCAGAAAGTGCTTAAAAGTGCGACCTACGTCGCAGGACAAACACGGTCTTTGCAGAACATTTCATCCTTTAAAAAGAAAAAAAACACGCGCACACACAAAAAAACACGATATGTTCTGCAGAATAATCAAAGTGAGGCGCTCTTTACGCCATGCCATCTCTCTTCAAGTTTCGCTCAACGCATCCTCCAGAGATTGAAGCAATGGCAAAAATAACTCTCCTTCATCGCGTGGCTTACGAGAAAGCCACGCCTTCATCGGGGCTGACGTCACTGGAGATGAAGATCCGGAAACAGGCACGTTGAAAGCTGACTTCAAAAGTCATTGATAGAATTGCAAATTCTGAATGTATGTCTTGGGTTTAAATAATTAATTTTAATATAATGTTTTGTCATTAATTAGTAATAAAGATTCCACTGGTTAATTAGTATTTTATATCTATTTTACATTTTACTGTGGTCCGCCAAATTTGGACAAATTGCCTGCAGAACATTTCCAACTGTTTGAGATCATGTTGCAGAACACTGGATATAATTCTGCTCCTGGGTTGTCTGTGAACTGTATAACGCAAAAATGCAACGAAATAGAAGGATGAAATTTGGTGTGTTGGTCTTACTATCAAAATTGCAGATTTCAATCAAATTTTGGTAGAAATTTGCAAAAGAGAAGTTTGTCTATCTGCCCGACCGCGTGAAAGTGAACACGATATTTCAAAAACGCAACAGACTAAATGGAGGAAATTTCATACAAAGTTTTATCATCAAATTTGTAGATGTATATCAAAGTTTGGACTAAATATGTCAAACGATTGACTGTTTCTTGGCTCGCCTATTCAGGAGTATGTAAACGTAAAGAATAAAAGCTAGATAAATAAAATTGGGTATGTGATCTTGACATAAATATTGTAAATCTATCAGTCAACGGGAAGAAATAAAAAAAAGCATAGTCGATTATCTTTACTGTATTCAGAAGCTGAACATGAAAGGCACCATATTGTGTATATATATGAGAAGGTCGAAGAAAGAATGCTCCCACTGATTTAATTTACAAAAAAAAGCTAATATTAAAAAGTGCTAAAAAAGATTAACTTGATTAGGGTAGTCAACAGGTACCCTCAATAGAAACTATTTTATAGGAAACTTCTTACGTTTTCGACACATTTTATAAAGAGGACGAAGCATGATTTGGGATCATTTTTCAAATAAATAATAATAAACTTAGTTTAGTTTTGTTATACTAACGTCCCGTTTTAAAGCAACACGAGGACAATTTGGGAACGGACATCGTAATTTTCGATCGTGTTCAGATGAGCTGGCACCAATCTCTCCAAACTTCAACGCCACCGGGAGGACGTCTGACCTTCGACATCAGAGTTAGAGTGCACGGCGAGATTTAGTTAGTAGTTAAGAGATATTAGTATTTAAAGTAAAAAGTCGCCTACCAAGCTTCTAAATGCATGGATATGGTTTTTGACTATGTCTTCTAAACTATTTAAGAAACACACATGTCTAATACTTTAAAATTTTCAGAATTATTTTAGTTTTCACATAAAATCATAAAAAAATTAGAAACTTTAAAAGCCCTATAGCCCCCTTAAGTAATTTGGATGGTGCTGTTTTAATGATTGATGGTGTATTATATATTCAGTTAATCTTAAAATATCATAATTTACCTAAATGAAAGTAAAAAACCGCAAGGATTATTAAACATGTAATGTTTTATTATAACTTCACAATAGGGATTCTTCTCCGCGGTCCACTCTGTTTTCTTCTCTTTTAGAAGTTTCATCTTTTCTTTAAATAAGTTTTTTGACTGAAAACCGGAAGATGTCCCAAATAAATCTGTATTGCTACTTATAAAGTGCTCAAAACCGTTCACCTAAAACTAGTCTTTTGGACACGTGAAGAAATTCTGTTTGTCACAGGACACGGTCCATTCCCTTCATTCCTTAACAGCTTCCATTTATCGGACAGAGACTCTTGTGCGTGCGGAGTAGGGTTGGGTGACACTGTATCAACTTGATACTTTGTATCAAGTACGCAAAAGTATCAGATACACCTAAATGATACCGACCAAAAGTATCAGGTACTCGGTATCAGTTCTCGGACTCGAATGATAACGATAAGCAATTGCTGCCGTCGCGCTCCTTTTCGGTCGGCTGATACGAAGTATCAATATGATACAAGTATCATATGATACAAATATCAGATTGATACAGTTCCGGGTTGGGTAGGGAATAGAGCTTCGCGTTTGCGGTAGAGGTTTGATTTGGCCTTGGTTTTGAAATCATGACGGGTGGGGATGGAAAGGACAGAAACAAATAGTTAAGTGTATCGGAAAGCGGGAATCCCGAGCTGGGATTGGTATGTGTGGGATTGATATGTAATGCGTTAATTTTGTGGAAGATACGATAGGATCTCAGGATCATACACGCGTGTAGGAACATCTCGATCGAGAATGATCCCCGAAGTAGGTAGGTACTTCCTTATTGAAGAACGATTAAAATAGTGGCGAGAAGAGAGGTACAATTTTCTCTATTAAACAAAACTAGTCAGAAAACATTTTTGCATCATTGTGACATCCGTTCCATGAGAACTCATTTTTTCGATAGTGGCACTGAACTTTAATGGCAAAAAAAAAAGATTATCTTATGCCAAAGTAAAAGAAATTATTTTTTTAAAACTATAATTATTGAATTATTTTTATCTCTCTCTTTAACTCTTTTGTTGTTGTGCCTTGTATGTTCTCAGTGTTATACTTTTGTTAATATACCTACTACCCTCTTTTCTTAATTAAAGAGAAATTTCGTGTTTTTCGTTTTAAGCTGTTCATATTAAACTATATATTAATAGATGTTTAGCTTTAAAAACTATTATCTCCATCTCTTCCAAAATTGCTCGTTACCTTTAGCTTTAGTTGCTAATTTTAATTTTGTACATTATTTCTTAAAGCATTTTTAAAAAATAAAGACTTTTCTAAAGCTTATAAGACTGATAGCAATAGTTTCATTTTTATTTTGTTTTTAAGTATTTCATCGTATATTTATACTTTAAAATATAAATATTTTCGGCTTAATTATATTTTTTAAATCGTTATATTCTGAAAATTCTATTCTTCAGTATTTAATTTTTATGTTCAATTTATTTTACTAATAATAATTCTGCTGTTTGAGTTACTTATTCGTTTCGAATAAAGAAATGCTTAAAGCAAAATATATTTATTTAATCATAGAAAATCCCATCAATCTTATATACTTAATAAACATTGCAAGAAAAGGTAAAAAAATGAGTTAGAAATAATTTTATTCCAGATAATGATAAGAAATAATATATATATAGGTAGTTTTTAAAAAGCACACACATACTAGCATCGCCAAGACAGAAATCCCGTATCACTACCCGATTGCCGATTACCCATTTCCGTACCGACAGGAAGGGATCGGTTATCGGCTGTATCAGGTACAAAAGTATCAAGTAAAAGTATGAGGTACAAGCGCGTATCAGTATCAACTTGTACCTGATACAGCAAAACCTGGTATCAACCCATCTCTACTGCAGAAAAGTCGGCGATCCCATCCACTATGCGATATCCTGCCCATTGACTCTCTCTTGGCGTATTAGGGAACCTTCTAGTTCACTGGAAAGTCTGTGGTACCAAAGAGTTCTTGAGAATCCAAATTCAAGAAAAAGAATAATAAACATGATTAAATTCATAACAGACAATAAAAACACAATACGACTGGAATAACAACTCAACTGCCTTTGAACAATAATTCTAACTTATCCTGCATTCAGTAGACTGAACATACTAAGTCCTTCCTTTCTCATAATTCTTTAATAGTATGTTCCATATTCTTTGTTTCCCACACTTAACACGCAAAAACCTGTGTGTTGATGTAAGCTTTTTCATGTTGTTCGTACTCATCTTCATTCACCATTTTTCTTTCATTCACACCGTGATAATCAAGATGTACATATTCCTTTATTTTGTTGTCAATTCTGTGTGTAAACACCAGCTATGTAATTTCTTCATTTGACATTCTTCTGTATGCAATTTTTTTTTGCAACTCAATAAAGTCCAACTACCAAACCCTTTACCAAACCGGATAGGAGCCACATAAACTCTAGAGACGGTGGTGTGGTGTTAAAGTGTGTTGCTACTTACCATAAATCGATGAAATGAACGGAACTCGGATCAGAAATTAGATCCTAATGGTATCTTTATATTAGGCAGTCAAACAATACAAAAACAGACTGAAGAAAAGAGGGAAATCTGCATCAACGGATATTAGGAAGAAATCCATTCAAATCTAGAATCTGGAGGTTTCTATAAAGAATTTTAAATGAGAAGAGGAAGCTAATTCAAAACAGAGCAAGGACAGGCATGTCATTAAAAATAAAAAGACAATCTTTCTTTAAAATGATTTCAAAGAAAAACATTTTAAATGGAAAAATCTGCATCATTAGAGACTTTGGGGACTCATTAACTGACACTGCCTATTATTGAGCAAGATCGGTTGAAGAAAGCATATTAGATGATTTCACCACTTGATCAGAATTTTTAGTATGTTTCTATAGAATATTGAGACAGTTAAAATACATGAATATTGACACATTTAACCTTTACAATGTAAGACAATATCCAATAATTTGGTTACTTTTTATATTTTATTTCATTATTTTATTTTATTTTTTATTTATGTATTTGCAACTTCAAATTTTGTGAGTATAAAACCGAGTTATTTTACCATAAGTGCAAATCTTTAAATATGGTAAACGAAAATTTAATACTGAAAATTTAAATCAGATTAAATAAAATTCCATGCTAAGTACTATACCAAAGAACTAGATTAACCCTCTAAGCGTTTGAGCCGTCTTTTTCCGTTTTTCATGTTCAATTCAAAAAGCAAATAATTCACGGTTATATATGTAATTTCTGAAATTACCATGGATAAAACAACCTTAAGATTTCAGAGACTTCATTTAATGCAATAGAGATCCTATTCCTCACTTTAAAAGCTAATTTTTAAAGTCTTAAAGCTATTAGATCAAAATAAACGGACACTTAGAGAAGATAGATAATATTTAATATAAGAAAATATAAAATGGTATCAATTCACTGGACAGAAATCACACGAAAAAATGCAGCTTCGCTTCTCATTGAGCATCTAATTGAACATTGTCTTATGACGTCACAATTATGGACGTAATTGAGGGATACACGATGGATTCCGAATTAAAACTGGCGTGATACATTTGACTCGTATCACGTGAGCATGTGTTGATTCCATAGATCAGATTAGCGTCTCAATTTGAAGCTACAGAACACTACATAAGATCGGGCTTCAAATGTTTTTAAACTATCGTCAAATGAAGAGGAATACCCCTGAGGAGACACTCTGGTGGTTTAAAGGTTTATTTCTGATACACTTAGTGCTCATATCAATGTTAAAGATAAATTTGACGAAAAGAATTATTTCCCATAAACCACAAAACAGTAATTCTTTCTCATCTCAAAGCTACACATTTTTAGGCTTACAACATATAAAGTAAGCAGTCTCGCTTTGCCTTCACTTGCCCTTTCCTGGAGAAGGCTTGGGTTTATAGAATACATGTTTAGATTTTAAAGCTTCTGTTACAAATCCTTGGATAACAGCTTTTGTAAAAGAATGTTGCACTTAAAAAAGAACTAGAAAAAAATTAGAAATTTTCATTTCAACTTTTCACTTTAATTAAGTAAAAAAAAGGGGGGAATGAAGCGAAGTCGATCAGACTGGTTATTTCATAAAGGAAAAGACATCTGCACATCGAAAACGTTATTTTCTGCATAGGAGTATGACTGATCAACAAAAAAAATGGTTTCATACACTCTGAATGCACTTAAATAAGGGAAAAAATAGAAGATATTTAATACAGTCAACGCTCGTTATAATGACCACGCATTATAAAGACCAATCCGTTATAACGAACAGTGATAAAATCCCCAACTGTGTTTCCCTATGCACTCTATGTTATTTTACTTCCGGTATAACGACCGTCCAGTGTTGTCTAATCCCAATACAACGACCGAATTCAGCGGACACTCTTCCCGGTATTTTTCCAAAAAGAACATGTTTCTAACCGTAAATGACCTTAATAGCATAGAATAAGAAATGTTTCAAGTGCTATTAAGACTTTAAAATATTTTTTTGAAAGTCAAGAAAATACAGAACATTATTTATGATCTTTAACTGAAATGGAAAATTATGTTTTGCAAAAATCACATATGCAGAAAAGACAAACAACCATTTCTGTTTTTTTCTTTAGAAAATAAATGTTTTGAAAGTATATAACACCCTTTATTTTCTATTTTAAAATCTGTTTTAGAAATATATTTTTAATTGATAAAATTTTATTTTTAATACCCATTATAAAAAAATAATTTGAGTATTAAGTTGGAATCTCTTTAAAAATCACCTATTTTTACGGTACTGCTGATCGTGCATGTGTACATTTTTTAATTATATACACTATAGCGACCACTCATTATAAAGACCTTTTTCTATGGGAAGCAGAGGGTCGCTATAACGAGCATCGATTGTATTTGAGAAAAAAAAGTGTCAAGAAAAGCTCAACATCTAAAGTTCGCAGTGACCTTAAACTGAGAAATAGCGATGATATCTCGCAAATGATTTCATTTATGGAAATCAGTTATCATTTCAGACACTAAAATATTATCTATCAAATAGCTGGATCCTTTTATTGGCATCTCTGCCAAGTCCTCCACCATGGGAGGAATTTCTGGCAAAGCTTCAAGGAGTTCTTTTCGTCAAAGTTGATATTTAAATTTGTGTTCGATTGTGGCTCACAACTTTCTCAATCTGCATTGAAGACGTCCTTTCCATGTACATATACTAATTAATACTATTAAGTGTTTAGCAGTTGTACCCAGTGTATCACTATATGGAGAGATAATTCCTGGAGTTCTTTTCGAACTTGCAGTGACTCTAAAGATGTTTTGTTTTTCTCAACGGCAGTAAAATACAAGGACATCGAAAAAGAATGCCGGGGTTACAAAATCGTATTACGCAAAATAATATATAAGCACATATATACATAAATTTGGCACCAAAATATTACGAAAATTACCAAGTTTTATATACACTTCAGTACGTTTCGATATGTGCACCCTTAGTCGCTCCACAGACGTCAAGACGATAGTCCCGGAGTTACAGTTTCAATTGCAGCTATGATTCGACTTTTTAGGTGGCTGATACGAGTAATTTCTTCACTGTATACAACGTTCTTAATATATCCCCAGAAGTGCAGAAGGGCCATCCAGTCCAATTCATGAGGTGAAGAATTTCTCATTTCAGGCTTCACACACGGATAGGGAGAAATAAGACTCCCAATCTTAACCCTCTGGACTTTTTCCAGCTAAAACGTTCAGTCATAAATGCAATTGAAGCTGTAACTACGGATATGCTTCACAAGACATAGAGGGAGACTGACCATCGTCCTGGCGTCTGTCGAGAAATTGATGTATCCATATCGAAACGTACTGCAATGGATGTAAAACTTTGTAGTACTTTTCTTAATACTTTAGCACAAAATTTATGTGCGTATGTATTTATTATTTTGCGTAATGCAATTTTGTAATCCTGGCGTTCTTATTCGATGACTCTGTGGTAACCATGCAGCAATTTACACTGCAACTATGGGAGCAGCTTTCGTCCTCACACTCGTGTGCTAAACTATGGCTAAGAATAGATCCAAGAACATAAAAAGATATTTTAAGAATAATGAGCATCCTTTTACATAGTAAAAGCGTCGGCTTGCAGATTTTTCCGCTCCTATTCGGATTGCACACTGGGCTGATTGCAAGAGTAATTCCACAAATGTAACTTCATCAGGAAGAAATGAATAATAATAAGTAGGCCTATGGAAGCCCGGAATTCTTCTTCGTTCCTAGGTTTTGAAATCCTCGAAATAGTCGTATTCTATATTCATAGATTGCGAAAAAAAAATATTATACAATCGATACCCAGAACCTAAGGGCCACACTTTGCACTTTCACCTGGAAGTGGTGAAGAAATTTATCAGCACTTGCAATTTAAGACGTTTTTTCCATGATCATTAACCTTCAA
>BGPR01047398.1:0-11805 GCA_013235015.1 Araneus ventricosus | reverse complement strand
AAAAATCTACAACGATATCCACAAAATAAACAATAGCATCCTATGCAAATTACCAACTTATGATTTAATTAATACGAATGGCTTTATTCGTGTCTGAGCTTTTATATTGAGTCCAGAAAAATAGCAATTATTGAATAAGAACTCCAATGTAGAAAAATGTACTTTCAAGAGTTAAATTAAAATCTAGAATTTTTAACAAATAGAAACTTAGAATGAATTCCAAAACAGAATTACAATTAAATATCATCTCATGACATCAGATGGCGGTATTGAACAAGGGATGTCTTCACCCTTTATTGTAGTTTATTTAGAAAATAATTTTGTTTCCAACGCACTAATAGATATAAATGTTTAACAAACTGAAAAAAAAATAAAAAGTGATCTAATAACTAATTTAAAAATTCGATGTCAAAATATATTATAAAATTCAAAAGCCTCAATGCTGTTTAGATTACACGTGCACAAATTGTGACTTACATTTATCATGCCATTAATAATAGGAAATAGAACCACATCAGAGTAGAGATTTCGCTAATATCAAGGCTATGCTGACGTCATTAATTAGCTAATTTCGAGGCTTCAAAATTATTTTCTGGTTTCAATTCCAGCAGATGAAAAACTAAATATTCATAAATTTAAAAACCAAAATTGTATATGCTTAACGAAAATATGCATAAGAGCTATCAAAAAAGCAGAATAGTTATTTTAAAGCAATTAAATTTAAGTTTTAACATAATTTTTATTTCTGAAAGATAGAGGCGTTCAGTCCTTCAGAAAAAAGTTTTTTGCACTTATTTTTTACCTTTTCGTATACAAACAGAAAGTCTTGTAATAGTTAAAAAAATTCAAACTCGAGATTTTGAAGAATCTCCACTTTTTATACCTCCCTGTGTCCGGAAAACACCATCTTGGAATTATGTCTCTCTGTCTGTCTATGAACACGACACCTCGAAAATTATTAAAGCTAGAGGGATGAAAATTGGTATTTGATCTTTACACCTAATTTGCAGGTTTCTATACACTTTTTGATGAAATCCGTCCTCTGGGATGTCAGTCTGTCTGTCGGTCCGCGTTAATTGAACACGATAGCTAAGAAACTTAAGCAGCTCGATGAATAAAATTTAGTACACGATATTATCATAATAAATGTAAGTCCGTATCAAAAGATGGATCAAATTCATCAAGGTGTTGACTGTCAGTCTGTCTGGATAAAAACATACTTGTTGTTATTATTGTAATCATTAACGCAAAGACTTATGTTAATGAGATTTGTTGTGTTGTTTTCTAATTTTAATTGTAGTTCCGTGTCGAATTTCGGTTACAATCAATTGAAAAAAGGCGTTTAAATTGCATATCTTAATATGACGTAAAAATACGCTCCATATCGTGTATCGACGCATGACCTGCATAAACATATCCCCATTTTACTGACTTGAAGAATTTTACCTCGCTTGCATTCTTCACCCTTTCGTATTGTAGTGTTCTGCGAAGACAATATCAATAATAATTATGTATAGTGGACTCCTCAATATTTAGGGGGGGGGGAATGTGAGACCTTTGTTAAAAAGTATACGAGATAATTTAGGGGAGATCATTCTCGCTGGTTTTCTCAATTGCTAATTACAAACTGAAAATCAAAGTAGAACTGTTTAAAAATCGCGTTGAGTTTTTGCATAAAATTACTGCGAAAAATAAATTCGAAACTTGTATACATTTTGCAGTATGTTTATCTAAATATGTGAATATAAATATTCTTAATAATTACACTGCTTTTTCTCAAATAGTTTTTCACAAAGAGGCAATAACAAATATTTTTGTGGGTTATAATAGCATTTGAAATATTTTCGTACGTGCTTGAGAGCATCTCGGGCTCATTAGTAATAGGGAATTTATATTTAGTTGTTGGATTAGAACAATTCACTTGTTTTAATAGTAAAGCATAGGGGCTTAAATGGAATTCATGTAGTTTACCTTGATTATTCTCCCTTTATTTATATTAAACTCAGGTAAGAGGCAATGTAATCTATATCTTGGTTTGTGCCAATTTGGCTTATATTATCTGCTAGTGAGATTTTAAAATTATATAGAACATCAGCTAAACAATTATTAAAAAAAAAGGGAAAAACGCTTCTTATAAGCTAGGTATAAACTATTGGATTTTTATCGTCAGTTTCGCTTTGAACTCTTACTGAGAAAAATTCAACGTTCTTTCGGTTTCCACCAAATTGCTTAACAACAACAGCTTTAACAACAATCGTAATCGCAAGCGGTAATTTTTATGACATTTCTTCAAGAATTCGGAGCTTCAATATATAGAAGTTCTACGCTGTAGGTTTAATATGGTTTATCGAACTCAAGAGAGAAACTTATGTTATTTTTTATCTGGAGGCTATAAGTTTAACGTTTCGGACACTAATTGTAATACAATACTTTTAGCTCAACGTATTTCAACCTTCACGTTTTGAAAATTTATCCAGATCAAATGGAAAGCCCAAAAGAAAGTCAATGAGGCTCCAGTTTTTTAATTTTTCAGGAGAAGGAAAACAAAGTAACCGGTCTTCCCACGTAGTTCCAAAGTTTACACGTAGATAAAAAAATTCAATAAAAGCATAATAAATTATATTTTTATTTAGTAATAAGCACTACAGTGACTAATGATGTCACCAAATGTTTTTAAAAGACAACTTTAAATTATTATTATGTCTACTAATAAAAATGTATAATGTGCACTATGCAAGACCAACATCTAAACCTAAAGCTGAAAAATTTGGTACAAACAAAATTTAAAAAGGGAGAATGTACTTCGGGGTCGTTTTAGAAATTTTAACTAGAATTTTAATTCAATAGTTTTTAAATAAATTTGGAGTTTTCATAGTAAACTTCCAGAAGTATTATACCACAAAGTTTATTTTGACAACGACTAATATTTTTAAAAAAATATTATCTCGTTTCAAATGCCAATGGAGTTTCCATTTAATTCCTTTTTCTAGTTTTAACATCGTTTCTTCAGCTGTCTAATATATTAAATGTATAATTCTGGTGATAATTTATCCTCCTACACGTTTCTAAATCGAAGTCATAGAATTACATCCATCGAGGTAACAGATGGTGCTGAAACGACAAAAGCAGAAAAATGGAATGCATTTTCTTCTTAACCAAGCAAATGTTAATAACTATTTCAATCTAATTTTGGTTTACCAGCCCTGATATTAACATCAAGGCTATAAATTAAAGAAATCGCCATAAGTTCCTCCCTTTCTCAGGTGCGATTTGTGGAAAAAAAATTTATATAGAAAATGTTTGCATTAAAATAGTGGTAAAATTTTATAAACACGTATACGTACATAAAAATTCTTTCTTTTTTCTTCTTCCTTTAATGTAAGAATTATTTCTGGAAAATGAATAAAATGAAAGTTATAATACCTTACTAAATTATTTCGTAATCAAATTGTCCGGTTTTTATACAGCCTCAGAACGACGTTAACTCTAAAATAGTCTCGCTCTTTTCAGTTAAAGATTTATTTTGCAAAAAACCTTCTATAAAACAAATAGTGATAATTTTGAAAACATTTGACATTTAAATGCAGTCTAAGTACCACTTTAATAAATATATCTTGCTGCAACGTGATTTTTGAAAAATACTATGCATTTAATAATAAGCAATGCGATATAGCATGTTTTAACAGCTTTGTATATCTAAAAATTGCAGTTTCAAAGTGTAGGAGACTCATAAAATGTCAATATCCTTTTTGTATTTGGAGTAGAATTTATGAATATTCGAAGACAGAAAGTCAAGAAACTTCACGCCATTCATGGGAAGATTTAAGGAGCGATCAAGTTGTTAGTTCCGAAATCTAATAAATATTTCCTTCAGACCTAGCTAAGAAGTTGATTTAAACGTGGAATATTATTGTATCTGAAATGTAATTTTGTTAAGCAGCAAGGAAACGTATTTGGAAAATCATTGCCATCGGACAATAAATATTTGGCTAGCATTTTAAATAGTAGACAAAAGTATTAAATACAAATAATAAGACAAAAAAAAATAAAGTTCATTATAGAACTAATCTTGAAGAAGAACATGCATGTTTTGGAAAGACTAATTGTTTCTAGGATAGGGACTGAATTTCAAAATTTGAGAAATTTATTTTCCATTTCAGTTTGTTTCCGAGATGAAGAGATGTCACTGAAATCACCAGTAAGTGTTATTGAATTTAATCCTGTTATAAAAACCATAAATAAAATATTAAGTTTTTAAATCAAAATGTTGCTATTATCTCAAATAGAGGCTTCTTCAGTTACCACTAGGATTTCTTATTGTTATTACATTTATGAAATAACAAAAATTCTCAGCAGTGCTTCTAGAAAGAAGTGATATTTCAAAATTCAAATGTAAAAAATAGCATTTGCAATACAACAATACATGAATGCAGATATTTTATCGGTTTTTTTAATAACCGAAATAGCGCTGTCTACACCAAATTGGCCCAAGAATATTTTGCAGATAACTTTTGTCCTCTGGGAAGAATTGAATCAAAATAAAAAGTAATTTTTTTCAAATTATTTAAAGAAGTTTCTAATATTTTTTCAAATTTTAGTTGTTAAATGGTTTTAATGGAAACATTATATAATATCATTTAACATGAAATGTATTTTTTGTCAGTTGATACAAAAGTTGCAGGGGCACACTATTAAGTATACAGTTGACTCTTATAGTTATGAAGTGTGAGTGTCCCTTCTGGTTCCTTGCTATTAGATAAAAAATATCAAATGCTTTGAGTGCAAATCACAATTCTAATGTGTTTATAAAAAAAATGAAATTGTGATTTTTATTTAGGTATAGTTAATTATGTTTAGTATAAATTATTATATTATATCTTGCAACTGGCAAAGTTTTCTTGGAATAATACCAGGTGTGTCAATAAAGTATTGAGACGGCTTTGTTATCATTTTATTAAACAATAACAGTTACACATGGATTTGTCCCCTTCAAAGTAATTTTCTTGGGCATCCCCACTGCAGCGAAGACGGTTCTGAGACTTTTCACAGGAGTGCTCGAACGAGGGTACTGGACGAGTCTGTTACGGCCTTTTCAATGTTCGTTACTATCCAAAAATGACGTCCTTTGAAGTGTATTTTCACACGTGGGAAGAGGAAACAGTCACATATATTCATGTCGGGTGAATAAGGGGGCTGTGAAGAAAAAGGGATGATTTTACTTGCAATAAAATAGTTAATGGGAATAGCTGCGTGACAAGGCACATTGTCGTTATGCAGGAACATGGAAGCATGACCCTTTTTCACAACCGTTCAGGTACCGCTCGGTGGAATTGTTGGTTGAACGTGTGGCCTTGTCGCCCAAACATTTCGTGGACGATTCCCTGTATATCAAAAAAGCAAATCACCATACTTTTGATCGTCAACTTTCTCATCTTTGCTTTTTTGGTCTGTGTCAGTTTGGAGTGCGCCATTCCTGGCTCTATCGTTTCGCCCCGGGGTCGTACTGAAACACCCAAGTCTCGTCACAAGAGGGTCCTTTTCAATCCACTCCAAAAAGTCAAGAAATTGAGTAATATTCAACTGTGATCGAACGGGAAAATATCTGAAAATTGTAAACGACCTACTGATGCCGATACTAGTATTCGCGTTCCAGTCCTGCTATGACAAGTGGCAGTACTATCTCCAGCGCTGTCTAAATGCCAAAGATAATTACTTTAATGGGGACAATGTCAAAGTGTAACTGTCATTAACTAGTAAAATGATAAAAAAATAATTCGCATTACTTCATCTACACACCTAGTATATTTAAAAAATTGATAGCTAAATATTTAATTTTTTCTTTAAAATTATTTTTAATAGTCAGCAAATAAATAACTTTATTAAACTACCAAACTTCAAATATGAAAAGAGGAAGAAATTGCAATTTACTTAAACATTCGAAATACTGTTTTATGTTTTTGTATTTCCGTGCATAATATTTTGGAAGAGAAATCCGGTAATATTGTTTAAAGTCCGTGATTTACTATAAAGTAAAGAACACATTTCTCTATTTAAACTGAAAACTTAATCATAGTCATAATTTAAGAATTAAAAATTACCGAAACTATGAAAAAAAATATTTAAGTTACTTTTGAAAAAAAATTTAAATTCCAAATATTGCAATCATTGAAACTATTTCTGAAGATGAAACTTTTCTTGCTTACTGTAAAATAATATTATCTTTTTAAGAGATTTGTATTGTTTGAACAAAGTACACGTTGTCAATGTCACCAACTGTTTTCCAGTGGAACTTAACAATGACATTATAAATTGCTGTCTTCCCCATAACGTTGCATTGTATCTAATAAAACCATTCAAGCTCGAAGTTTTTCAAGCTCGAATGCGGAATATTGTGTTAAATCTCCAAGTGAATCTACTATAAACATGGTTTCATGGAAAAGCTACAGTTTATCATTCTCAATAACGCCTTTTTCTACTTTGTCTGTGCTTTTGACGAAGACCTTGTCTTAGTATGCCATCTTTTTTTAGTTAGAAATATCCAAATTTTGTATTGTCTGTTCCAGTTTCAGAATATTACTTCCAAACCTCATCTTGTGCATCTAAATCAGATGCCAATCTTAACAGATCTTGCAGAAAAATAAATGAGGAGTCCTGTTCAAGCAATGCTTCGACAACCTCAAGTGGTGGACTCAAGTCCTAGAAATTAGGAAAACGCAGAGCATTAAGATTATCCATAATTCTCGGGGCTCTTTCAAACAACATTTTGTCTAGACGTAATCTTACAAAGAAGAGAATTCAAAAAGGACACAAAAAATGGAACACGATGTCTTTTTCGTTTTAGCTCAACTAACCCAGATGGCAAACCATACAAAACATTTGTCAAAAACTATAAGAGTTGTTCAAACGCCTGAGATATTCGAATAAAGGAGAAGTCAACATATTCTCTGAATATATTCTAAAGCATCTATATCGTCAAGTACATAATAATACATCTTCAAACATCCCAACCAGTCACGTTAACCAATAAATACCATTTTCAAAAATTGAATTTACACATGTCCTGAACTTAAGGAAGTTCCAGCCTTTGACTCAATAGAGAATATAATTTAGAAGCAAATAAAAAGAAGTTGTCGAACCTACTATATACTCTCTTTAATAGATGCCTTCAACTACAATGTTTCCCAATTTCATTAAAAAAAGCAAGCATAGTGTAAAGGGTAAAGAAAAATCCAGCATCAATTTTTATCATCCAATCTGACTTCTCCCACCATCGTCAAAACCTTTGTAAATGATCTCTTGCAGAAACTATATCATCACCTCAGAATTGGCAACTTATAAAACCCAATCAATTCGGTTTCAGAGATGAAAAGTGCAGAGAACAATCAATACAGCGCTATACAAAAAATTCATAATTTCAAGTAACAAAAAGAGCACATCAATGTTATCTATTTAGATGTACAAGGTGACTTCGCCATCCTGCAAAATTCCCCCATCAACAATAAAGTTAATTTCAATTCCAAAACCACAGAAGCTCTTAAATATATCCTTACGAATAGTTCTTGAAAACGTACAAAGTCTAGTCTCCTCGCCCCAGCAAAGAAGCTGCGCTTCTGTACCGGACCAATCTTTTTAAACCTTGTCTCTAACGAAATCCTCTCAGAAGAATGGCCACATAACACATCATCCTCCGAGCCTTTTCAGACTACTTTGGTTCTATCGTAGCTGAATCAATGGGAGCAAGGCTCAAATCAACCACCCATTAAGCCCTCTCAATCTTCAAGAGCAGGACGGATAAACACCACAAGCAAATATCAACAGAAAAAATCATGAAATATTCTAATTAGCAAGTTAGTTAATGGGCCAACAATTTAATGGAACAATATCACCATCAATGAATGCAGTGCACAATCATGAATCCTGAATTCAATTCTAAGAACGTTTCTTCTTTTCATTACTGGCGCATTCCGCACAACCTCTACTGCATCACTCCAATTTATCGAAGGTATTCTACCGCTGCACATAAAAGCACAAGCAGAAGCAGCTTATATAAGAAAAACTCGATTTAATAATGCGAAATCTTTTTCAAAATTCATCATTACAGCCAGATGACTTTAGGGATAAATGCTCACAATAAAAACGCCATCCACCAGACTTCCTTCTAGACAGAAGAATCTCTTTCAAAAAATAATTCAAACAATCAAAAAAGACCGACATTTTCACAGAAGGGTCCATAATCGAAGAATAAACTGATTTTGCATACTCCGTCTTCGAAAACGACAACATTACACACCAATGGCTCTTGAAACTCAGCAAAAAAAACCAATTTTCTAGCTGAACTTCTAGCCATTAAAGAAGCGTTTATCTGGGCTTACAAAAATAACAGGAAACTCAAGATATGGAGTGAAAATGAATGAAGCTTCAAGTGGGTCATTTCAGTTCAATCATAAGCAACAAACCATTCTACTCTGTCACACACCATTCACCTCGGGTATATTAAAGCACACGTGAGCAACAGAGGCATCGGGCAGCAGATTCCATTACCAAGCAGTCCTTATCTGTAGCATGCCTCTTCAATATCTAGTTCCAAGAAGACTATTACAAAGTATCATTAAACATTATAGTCTTCGGCGCTGATAAGAAGAATGGGACGACGGTTTAACCGGAGGAATCATCAACCAAATCCTTCATAATGTTTCCCATACCCCAGCTCCCTGGAATAGACAAGATATAATCCTCGCCACTGGTCATTTACCTCATATTTCAAACGCTTTCATATCAAAGAATCTGACTGCTGCTGTAGGGAAGTGGGCATTCGACTCCATTATGCCACCAGCTGACCATTCACCGCTTCTTTCCAGCTCACCAAACTCTCCCAGGATCTCGAAACTGTCTGGAGGAATAAAGGTACGAAAAATAAATCATCCGTGATAAAAACAAGGTACCAGACTCGGAACAATTTCTCAACATCTCAGTAGACAAATGATATCAATCAATATATGTTTTAAATGCTTTCTTCTCCCACGTTGTACAAAAAGTTTTCAAGTATGTAATATTATCGTATATATAATTTACTATTGTTTCATCCCATCTCAATTATCTCTAATGTTTCCATGTCATTTTATGCTTGCTGAGTTTTCTTTTCATTTTTTTATTTATTTGCATTTAGTTTATATTTTATAATCATGAGACTTTGTATGCAGTGTGTGTATCACGACGTCGCCCTTACTTTGTAAAATTCTTTTTTATATGGATTATCTTAAATCTGACTGCGCATGCCCATTCAACTGACAGGGAAACTCCACAGTTTTTAGTTCAGGGGCATACTGAAGCGAAATGAAAGATTGTATTTCTCTAATTCCACTTCTTAATTCAATATGCTTAATACTACTGGCTGTGAGTGCGTTGTAGAATTTTTCGTTTGTCTTACAGGAATATTGAGCTATGGCCAGCCGAAATATCCACCTGTTAAGAACCTAATAGTAGAACCTACCCCGATTGTAACTCCTTAGCGCTTTACAAAAGTTCCATTAGCTTTTGTTCTATCAACATATCTGAACAACCTTCGTACAATTTCTTTTTGAACGACGAACAGCTAAGAAGGTGCCACTAGTAAATTTTGGGAACTCTTCGGCTGAAATGTTATTTCAAGCACAAACATAACCTGGCAAGCCTTGAAATCAGCCTTTTCCTGTCCTGTTTGATAAAATATTGGAAGCATTGCTTTAACGCAGTTGAAGCGGAGGTTCCAATCAACCGCATGCTCTGTTTGAATAAAGTATAGTGTTACAAATTCAAATACTGAAGCCAGAGTTGAGACGTTTTCCCTCGTTGCCATGAGTCTTTCTATGATGTCAAAAAACAATTTGTTCAGCTTTGTGAAGACTTGATCTTCTTCCAGGCAATCAAATGAGGGTAGACTGATTTCAAAATTCGAGAGGAAACCACTCAGGAGCTCTTTATCTGCGTTTGAAATATCCATTTCATCGCATTATTACTGAAAAACTCTCAGAGCATAGATATGCTTTTGATAGGTCTTGTGTAAGTATGTACTTAAAGCATCTGGAGGATCGATGCATCAACATGCATAATTTCCCATTGCAAGGAAATTTAATAACTCTTCATTATAAAGCCAATGATGAAAAGTAGCTAGCTCATCAGGAAGTGCAAGCCTCTCAATGGAATGATGATATTAGAATCCATTTCATTTTCACTCATCTATAAGCAGAGTCGGACTATTGTGTGCAATAACCGCTGAGGCTGAAGCTATAAAAAGCATTAGTCATCGTCGAAGAAGTAAATGATACGATAAAGGAAACTAAGAATAGCTACATAATTCTACGTTGATTACTTTTAAAATTTGGGGGTGTTGCAACTGAACAATTTTTAAACATCAAAATCATATATTATCCCTTCTGATTTCATAACAGTTTTTTTTCAGTTCTTTACGATTTTCTTTTTCCTCTGCGGGCTTTACGGGTAGAATTATTGCAGCATTTTTCAACCAACTTGATTAGTTGTTTATCCCGAACGAAAGTTGTTCAATTCCGACTCTTCCCAACGTAAAAAAAAACATTCAACTTAATATATTTTTTGCCACAATTACATGAGAGATATAACCTTATAAATATGAATTTTTAAGACAATGAAATAATTTTCAATATTATAAATAAATAAAAGCATAAAATAAACATATTCCGAATAAGTTATCGAACTCAAATTTTGCTTGCGAGCAGGATTTTTTAAAAATGCTTAATCGTATCACTATTAAATTTTCCGAGTATGCTTATACACACATAATAAAGAAAATCATGCAAAATCAAAGCATTATAATACATACTTTTTTCAGTGCTTGTTAAAATGCTTATAGTTTTTAAAAAAAGAGTTATCATGTTTTAACAACATAAAAAGTAAAAGAAAGTCCAGTAAACCTGTTTGAATATTTATCACTTTGCATGATTTACAAGCTGTGTTCTTAGGAGTAAATTTTTATAACATTTGTTATTATATGTTACTTATTTCTGAAAACCTTTGCGCGCAAGCTCTAAAAATGTAGTTTTGAGGGGGAAAAATAAAAGTTAAAAATAACTTACCAACACATCAAAATTAAAATGCCCCAGAAGAATATATCTTGCCTCCTGATTTCATGACAGTTTTTTTCCAGCTTTTTAAAATTTTTTTTTGCTTTGCGGGCTTCAAGAGTAGCTTCTTGGCAGCATCTTTCAGATAACTTGATTCGTCCTTTATCACGAAGAAGTGAATCCTTAACCAGCTGCTCACCAATTTCCAATTCGAGTTCCTTTAAGACAATTATGATGCCTTTTCCCCCACTATTATAATTTATACATGCCAAATGGGATGCAATTTCTGCATTTTTTTAAAGAATTAGTGTTTTTCGAACAAAAATTCCGAATGAAAGACTCGTTTTAAGATTTAATGACTTGTTAGTATTTTGAGTCGTTCCTCCTAAACATCTTTTAAATAATGTTGGATTCGATAAGGCCTTAAAAATTGACTTTATCGCATCCATTACTTCGAAAGTTGTTTTTCGGCCTCTATCCACATTACCGTAAGTGTAATAATCTCGCAAAGGTCATAATAGCCTTAACGAAATAAATTCGTTAGCTTTAAAGCTTCTAGATTGCTGTTTGGTTTATGGTCTGTTAAGGTAAGGAATTAAATATTCATGAATAACAAAAAATGTACAGTATAAATATAACAGAAATATGTTTAAGACTTTTGAAAATTACCTGATAATCCATTTACAGGAGTTAAGTTTATTAGTAAAACGAATCATTTTTTCTTGCA
>BGPR01047397.1:0-11805 GCA_013235015.1 Araneus ventricosus | reverse complement strand
ACATTTGTCTGCAAAACAAGCAAAATTCCCTTAAAATACAAAATGTCCCTTTTCTTCAGGAAAGATATACTAATTTCACAGATATTGAGCATTTTATAATGTTCTCTTATCAATCAATGACTATGGCAAGGATCTACATATTTTATGTAACAACTAAAATAACAATAAAGGTTATTTATTGAAATTGAATGATTTAAACATTTTAAGTAATCAGAAAGTTAAATTACAAATATGAAAGAATGTAATTTCACCTTACAGAGATAGAAGGGTCTTTGTTAAAGCAGAATTTATCACAAAACTGTTCTAATCAGTAAGTTGCAAGATTTTAAAAAAAAAAAACTCTCATAATTTTAATTCAAAATAAAATTACTAAACAAAACAACTTTGATGGATAATTTAACATATAACTTTGAGCCTAACAGATTTCTAAAAAGTCACAGAAAAATTCAGATCTCAGTTTGAAGGAGAATATTCAATTAACTCTAAAAACACATGAAATATACCATAGTTTTCAATAAATTTAACATAGCAACAAATTTTAAAGGCAAACTCTTCATGTTGATCTTTCTATTAAAATCATTTTTCTGATGTTAAAAAAAAAGACATCGGCAACTGACATATCACTTATACTTATAGCTATTAGTTAGTGGAGTATGACAAGCATTTAAATGTATTCAGTTCATTATTATTATTTTTTTACATTGAGATGAAATGCAACTCCTAAAAAACCAGACTAAAAACATTGTTTCGATATTACTACGTTATTACTAAACAGATTAAAAGTTCTCTACTGTTGAATGAAAATAAAAGAAAATGAAAATTCCAAATCAAAAGAATCACAGTAAAGTGCCATGGCTGAGAAAAAAATGCTTTTAATTGTATCAGTGTTAAATACTTAAAAAAAAAGGTACATATGATTATCCAAAATCCAAGCACTCAATATATGACATCCAAAAGGAATTTTTTTTGCAGTTAGAAATTCCATTTTAAAAGTTACCAAAATAAGTTTTAAAAAATGGAAAAAGCGAATTTAAAAGTATTATTTAAAAAGAATATTTAAACGAATTTTCATGAAAATAAGAGTGTTGTGAAATAATTCATTATTTTCCATGAATAGTTAAAAAATTATCTTATTATTATTCTTACCCATTTTCTGACATTATTATATAAATAGCAATAATACCAAATATCTTGCATACCTTTTAAAACACAGTGACTAAAATTCTAACAAAGATTCTATACCTTGGATATAATAAGTTAAAATTCATCATGAATAAATTAAAATTATAAAGAATTTGTAGTAGAAAACTAATAATAAATCACATTTTGTAAGAAAAAAACATTCTACGGAACAACTTAAACCTCAGTTCAGCAAAAAAGTACAATGAAAAGGCATAAAATTTTTTCAAGCAATTTATAACTCAAGAGACTTGTATGATGGTACTATTCATTTGAAAATAGATAATAATTCTGTGAAAAGGTTCAACTAAATAAAATACATAATAATTTTGACCAAAAATGTTCAGTCTACAATGAGACAAACATTTCAAAAAAATGAATAAAAAATTAACTAAAATCATACCTGTACTCATGTCTAACAATGAAGAATACATAATATTAGCCATCTGGCACTCAGATTACTGTTTTAATGTCAAAGTCTAATTAATAAGTTAAGTTCACACTACATAAAACTAGTTTGACACATGAACTGAGCCGTGGATCAGGGGGCAAGGGTGTTATCAGACGGCTAAATTTAGGGGTGCATGGAGTCAAACACTACTGGCACAGGTATTCATGTTAAAAGCAAAATATGATAAAGAGCTTTGAAAGTAAACCGTGCCGGGCATCATTTAACCTGATAGGCCTTTTGACGTGGCGACGAGGGTAAAAACAATATATTATGATAAGCGCCAACTTACCCTACTGGTTATGTTCACAAATAGTGAATTTATGTCACTTTAAATCAAATTAACATGAGGTCGACAAATACTCATGCCCCGGCGCTCTGTTTACATGCTAAGACCATTGATGATGATGGAGCGAAAAATATGTACCAGGCGCCACTTACCCTCGCGAGGCACCAAAATACAGTCAATCATCGACTGCTTTCCGCACTGCTCATATGGTTGAACGCAGAACACATGCACAATTTCTTTATGTAAAAACACGTTACAGGAGATAAATGAAAAGTAATATGAAGATGAGTATTTAAAAGCAGCTGTTATAAATAACCTTATGCATTCGCATGACGCAAATGCCACTTACCGAAAAAAGTTGTAGCACGTGACGCGGTAGGACAACCGGTGAGACAGGATTTCGGTAATCGTTGGGGCGAACTACGTCACCGTCAAAGTTACACCTGATTGCTTTGAATTATCGCTGCTGACGATTTTCTGTTTACATCGTGTGTGCGTTCCGATAGTACAGTTGTCAAGGCATTGCGCTTGCAATTCAGTCTTCCGAGGTTCGGTCCCAGGGTGACAACCTTTTGTCCCATGTCCATTCAACCGGTTCGGTTGGGGGACATGGGGCGGCGCTCTGTCAGCTTCGTGTGCATTTTCAAGCCGGTTGAATACAGACCACGATTCCATCATCTCTGACCGGTCACGTGCTACAAACTTTTTTGGTGAGTGGTATTGCGCTCTTGCTGACGGCAACAGTGTACGATAGCTCTCCTTGAGATATACGCTTAAGTGTCGTCTTCATCTCCGTCCTCCTCGCCGTCTTCCTCCATCTCCAGTATACGGAACTGTCGACATCCACTCAAGCCTGCAGCTCTTCTTCACTAATCCCTCACATTTTTTTTTTTGTCTCATAGTCCTAAATTTTGAATTTAAATCTATTCCATCAAAAATGCCATTATTTTGATATTGCCGGTTAACTGGGTGTCTGTTACGAGGGATTTTATTGTATTTTAAGGAATTTTTTTTTTGAAATAAAGCCCAGTCAGTAAAGTTGTCAGTTGGTAATAAACTGTTTTTTAGCCATACACCACACTTAAAACAAACTAGGTTTTATAAAGTATTCTTCCAATGTTTTGTTCAAGAAATGAAAGTCAAAAAGGTTGAAATCTAGAAGTTTGTACATACTCTTCAAACGCTGCCATATCGCCAAAGCAAGACGTTGACCGCTGTATATCATTGGAGGCAAGTCGCCAAAGCCATATGCAAGGATTACCTGCATTAGCTTTGCGACTTGGCGCCATTTTAAGAGTGTGTACCAAATTCTAGATTTCAACCGTCAAAAAGCATTTTTAAATCGATTTTTTAAAAAATCGGGCATTTGAGGTTTAAGATCCTGAAATAAATAAAAACACATTTTATTTGACACTAAATTATTAAGACTTAGCAGATTAGATTTTATTGTAATCAAATATATCGGGTGCTGAAATAAACCTATCGATATCTCAGAAGGATTTTTTTGGGGGGGAGATTGCAAAAGGAATCTTTTCTCTTTCAGGTGCAACACAAATGCTAGCACGTTCGGGTTTAAGTCAAAAACCATTTTGAAATCAATTTTTTAAAAAATCGGGCTTATAAGGGTTAAAAAATCCAATTTGATTTGACAATTTATATTACTACTGTTCGTTTCAAAAACCCGAGACTAGCACTTTTGGACGATTTTACAACGGAAAGTGGTAACAGGCAATGAGTAAGATGAACGCTTTTCCGGAATTCTTTGCTAGGCCATGACCTTCGTCCAATTAGACGGGGTTTTTTCTCATTAGTCTTTGCGGCAAATCAATAAATGAAAATTAAATGTTTCTATACATTGCTAAGTAAAATGCAAACATTTCCAACTCCATTTCTCACTTCATCCTTATTTTGAGAAACCAACTGCGCCTGGCACATGCGCAAAGATGCGGAGGGTATTAGGAAGAAAATCTGTATGGCGAAAGCACAGCTGTACCCGTTTCTGGGGGAAAAAAACTCTTAAATCTTGCTTCAATCAAGTCAATTTTCGCTGACTTTCACAATCAGGAGGTTTATAAAATGTCGCTATTGGGAGGTGATATTTTATAAATCAACAAGTTATTTACAGAAAAAAAAATTACTCTGTTCCATTCCTAAGCACTTAAATAGTGATATTTATTTAATTGTGGATTTTAAAGATTTACATTGACTGGTTATTGAATAATTATTGCATATTTCTCTGTAATCAGCTTATGACTTTTATTTATTTATAATACTGTCTTTTTTTATGTTCATAGTGATAAGATGTAAGACCATAATCTCTTTATTAATAATATTAAATCTAATTTGTTTTTAGAGTTAGTTTTTAGAATAATTATATTGTTTTAATTTTGCACATCTTATTCATTTGTTTATCACTTTCATAATTTTCTTTGTAAGTTTTATTTGAAGAAAAATATCTTTTTGAGTCTAAAATATTTTATTCTGTGCTGATTTAAATTAAAGCACCAGAAGCAAAATAAAGCTGATTCGTATATATATAAATATTTTACAATATTTTTTTTCTAGGACACACAGTGTTCTGATTATAGCGAGCGAATTGAGCAAGGTTTGCGTTGCAATCCTCCTGGGGGTTGGCGAGCTTTAGCGAGCAGGAGTCAAAACCCCCCTAGTACAATATATTGCCCTTCTGAACACTTAATAAAATTTCATTCCTGGATATAGGAAATATGTTTTGAAAAGTTTCCATTATTATTCACTATAACAGTCAAAACATCCTTGCAGAAGACCCAATAAATGAACAAATTTGCACTACATCATTACACTAAAAAACAATTAATGTCTCACTAAAAAGAAAAAACATGTATTCAAATACATAATTTCCAAATAAATTCCACGATCTTTCATTTTCATAAAATTTGAAAATAATTTTAACAAATTTAATGAAAAAAAATATGCCTCTGAGTTAATTGCAGGAGAGTTTCACAATAAAAACGGCCTCTGATAGGAATCCATCTGCGATCAAACGGATATATAAGTGAGGAAATTTGCTGAGATTAGTAAAAATTAGAACCCATCTTTATATAGGATATTAAAAGAATTCTTTAGAAATACCCCAAGCCCCTCTGGAAGGAAGGTATTCCATGGGTGGCTCGAAACATTTGGTCATCATCCTATACAAGAGATTGGCATTTAAAACTCGTATCGAGGGTATTAGGAAGAAAATCTGTATGGCGAAAACACAACTGTACCCGTTTGTGGGGAAAAACGGCAATAAACTTCTAATAAGTCCATGTTGCTACCCCTCATTAGTTCCAAAAGAATGACTGTAGTGTCCAATCTCTTTCCCCAATCCCCTCCTCCATAACTAACTTTGAAACATGCACTTGGACACCCTCTAAAAATCAGTTCGGAAAAAAAGAATCGCAAGCAATAGTCAAATTTCACGCCGCTTTGGTAAACACGTGTGACTTCTTTTGATCGGAGGTCCTGTGCGCAGTAGGGGGCCAATTATCCTAGTCAGAGGGAGAGGGATTCTCTGGAAAGGAGGGCGCGTCAGCCGCCTTTTCATTTCCGGAATTTAAGTCCCCATCGAGCAGATTTTTAGCCTCCCCCCATTCTTCCCCCCAACTTTCTTCGGGGCTTTCTCACGTCAGTACTGCATATCAAACGACGTCTGGTCCCGAGGCCCCTTCGAACGAAAGGGGTTGTCGGGGCCTAGCACGGAATAAATTCCAACCGCATCGCCTTCGGGATCAAAGGAATTTCGATACTTTGCAGGGGAGCATTCTTATTATGTGGTAATCGAATGACACGGAAATTCCGTAGACGTCCGTCTCAACGTCTCTTTAATGTCATCTCTTTCGTACAGTTCTAAAATGGCTTCTCCGTTTGAGAGAAAAAGTGGAAGCAGCTTCTCTTTCAAACTTGAAGTTAGGAAATTCGCACGACATTCGAGCTATTCTCTAGCATACTGAATATTCATGAAAACGTAAAAATCCAAAACGTGATTTAGAAGAATCCAAACAAATGACAAATAATAATTTCCTAATAAATTTTTAATTTACTATTTCATCAACTTCTATTCGAAGAAAACAGAAATTTTTGTATGCAATTCAGAAAACTTGCATGGACAGGGCCAGTTTTATTTTTCTCGCTGTTTCCATACCTCGGTGTTATTTTCCTTTCTGTTTCTTTCAAGGTTGCAAGGAATGAAATAAATTGGCGGTCGAGAACCTCAAAATGTTCAGGAATATATTTCGCAACAACAACTCTCAACGACTCTTTAATATCTTCTCTTTCGTACAGTTCTAAAATGGCTTCTCCGTTTGAGAGAAAAAGTGGAAGCAGCTTCTCTTTCAATCTTGAAGTTAGGAAATTCACACGACATTCGAGCTGTTCCCTAGCATACTGAATACTCATGAAAACGTAAAAATCCAAAACATGCGATTTGGAAGAATCCAAACTAATGCTCCATAAAGCAACCCAAATTCTGACCAGGTGCTCAGACATGTACATTCCAGGAATTGTTCTAAACTGCAAAGCACTGTACAAGCCTTTACTGGCTGATTGTCGTAAGATATTTTCACTAAAAAGAATTTCAAATAGGTCTCGGAATACAGCCTGTTTACATATAAAAGGAATTAAATTCCATAATCTTTCAAGGTTGTCCAGAAATGTCAGTGACAAAGGCCATTGTAAAAAGTAAAACAACATATGTAATGGAAAATTCTGGAACAGCTCTGCTTCTTCTTCCGAATTTAATAGCGCGTAGTGGAAAATGAAACATGGTGGCTGACGATCAAAACATGGATGTTGTTGTTCTTCTTGTTGTGAATAGAACATTTTTTGAATGACGTTTACGTAATTGTACTCGATTCTTGGATCGCGAACAGACACAAACAGCGACAGAACACAAAATTCTTCTCCATGCAAATAAACATTTGATAGAACTTAAAGAACAGTTACAATCATACTAAAATTATCAAACACAATTTTTTAAATTCTCCATATTTTTAAATACAGTAAACATTTCTAGAAATTTTGTTTCATTTGCTAGAAAATAAAAATATTTACATTTCATTTTTAATATTGGTCATTTCGTGCTGTGTTTAAAAATTAAACATACATTAATTATGCGAATATTTAATTTTTACTTATTTTTTGTGGACTCGAATGAATCTACCAAAACTGTAGGAGAATAAGTATACTCTCCCTATTTATATATTTATAAAGAAAAGCGGAAACCTATGACATATTTATGAAAAGCATCATAATCGAGCTTATTTTAATTCTATATTTACTTGTTTAATATCATTATTTTCAGAATTTATCTAATTTCAGCGCAATACTTTTAGAATCTCTAAATTTGATTACATTTTAAAATTTTGAGCCAAAAAGTAGCGAAATATTATTTACACTTTTTGTTGCTGCATGTAAACTTGGCATCAATGAATCGATGAAATTCGTTCAGGTAATATTTTCTGAAGTTGTCACCATAAATAATCGAAATTACAAGATAAACGATTATCAGTGTAATAATACTGGAGTTTCTAATTTACTCTGTGTTATACTGTTGTTTCATATAAGATTGACGTCCATTTTTAAGCTACACGAGGGCGGTTTTGGAACGGATTTCGTAATTTTAATCTTTCTATTTTAAATGTACCATTCTCCAAACTCCCACTCCACACTAACGTGAGGATATTATTTTCTGCTATAACTAACAAGCATTGACTCTAGAAATAGTTGAAATTTCAAGATAAAGGAACGTCAATGCTAGACTTCCAATTTACTCTTTGTCTACTCTTTGTTACAGCGTTGTTTTATATTAGATTATCATCAAGGTTTTAAGCTATACGAAGGCAGTTTTGGAACATACCTCGTAATTTTGAATGTTGATCAATGACGAGAACAAATGAGTTGTCACGCCATTTTCCAAACTTCCACTCCACACCAACGAATAGTGGTCCAGTTTCGGTTTGTAGCGCGACATATATAGAAATTTCGAGGTAGGCAAATGGCTTTAATTTCTTGAGGGTCGGTAGAGAACCGCTTGTTCAGATAGCGCGCCAAAACCCAAAATCTAACATCATAAGATCACCTTCAAATGGATGTTTACATTCCAGAGATGCTAAATCATCACAAATTATTCGGTATATACCATACCTTTCTGCAGAAGACTTCTGTTTCAACTTTAAATTACATCTGACATACTGCTAAACTGTTTCAATATCATTTGTGCTTTATTCGGTGTATTATTTGATGATGATGCTGGCGCAAGCCGTAAACGTGCCAAAAATGACCCGAACACTGTCACTTGAAAAAAAAACAAAAACAGGAATACTTTAAGTGCATAAAACTGTGAGAGTAGTAAGAGCTTTTAGCAAACTGTAGACAAATCTTGTAGCGGTCATTTTCCTTTCAGGCTGTCTCGTGCTGCCATCTATGTAACTATGTACTAATGAATTATTAAAATGGTGAATAAAAGACCTACATAGATTTCAGCTGTATTCCTCAGCTATAAATAATGCATAGACCAAATTGTTCATAAACAACTTTGTAAATAAACTAACGGATTTTTGATTGGATATTTCTTTTCTTTAATTTGTGCATATATTTATCATAAAAATTTCAAAATCCGATATAAAAATTCTCTCATTCCATACAGGATTTAATAGTTTAGATATATAGTTCTGTATTTAAGTATGTGAAGTCATTCTTGTGTGCAATTATTTGAATGAATAAATGCTGATCTTTACTATATCAGAAGATTCTTTACTTCTTGGAAAAGACACGCACTTTTCATAGGAATCGCTGAGTTAGAATACTTTCAGCTTTAGAATTTCAAATTTAAGAAATTTTGTATAAGTAGAGCAATTAAATAAAACACAAGACGTGATAAGCAAGATCTAAAACATTTTAAGGAGAGGATGAAAAACAAATGACATGGGGTGAGAATTTCGAAATTTGAAATAAAAGAAATTAAGGAAGGCAAAAGGAGACATTTGTTGACGCTGGTAAAAACAAACCGAAGGCAGGGACCGAACCACGGGTAACCGGATACAAGACGAGTGACAAGCCACCTGCACCAGTGGGGATCTGTTCGAGGTAGCATCTAAGTTGTATTGGTACGAGTAGGAAGAAGGAAAGGTATTTCTTTATATAAGAGGGTAACATGCAACTTGTGGATGTTGCATAGATCACACTTGCAACTTGAGAAGAAGGAGGAGACATCTCAACAGAAAAGAAGAAGAAACGTGCTGCCATCTACAATTATTATTTGAAAGTAGACTTTTTTCCGCTATCAAAAACACCAGTAAAGAAAGTAATATTTTTGCAGGTGTTAAAATTCAACTAATGTGGAAACAAAAAAATGTATTACGAACAATTAAAGTATAGAGAATCAAATAAAAAATATTACTTCGGACATACAAAATGTAGAGCATATCTTTAAAAAAATTCAGAAATTAATGTTGCGTTTTCGCAACGTCAGTGTTTAATGGGTTAAGACAAAAGGAATCTACATTTACCTTCCGGCTTACCGACGGGGATTTTAATTATTTAAAAATTTATTGTTCATTCAAAATTTATTTGGTCAGTATATCTTGTTATTCTACTTTTTTCTAACCATATCAATGATCGGAGGTTAAGAACCAGCTGGCACAGGCATGTGAGGATAGAACTCGAGTCAGAGCGAAGTTTATTTATAGAAATTCTTACACTTCATGTTTTAATCTGTCAAAGTTCATCGGAACGTTTTATAAAATTTCAGCTCAGCGGTTTTACCACTTAACCTCTTTGTTGGCACAGGAAATCCGACTGGATACAGACATAATTCTAGAGTTGTGTTTTCCGAACTCGGGGAGGTGTAAAACGAGGAGATTCGTCAAAATCTAGAGTTCGAATGTTTTGAGGATTACAATACTTTCCCTTTGTATACTTCGTTTACGAGAAAGTAAAAAGGAGCCGTAATATGTAACGGTAATTTGAATCCTAACACACCAACTTCTGGTTTGGATGGAAGTCAGTCATCTAAAGACCTTCATAAATATACACAAATGTTTTTAGGTCCAGGATGCTGAAAATAATCAGGTGCCTCAAATGACATAAAGATAGGAAATACTTCATATTATTTATTGTTAGAAATATATAGCATATAAAGATATGATTTACATTATTACTTTATGAATCATTTCATAGGAATTTGAGAAATATTCTCTCAACAAAATCACATTCATTAACAATACGATCTTTATAAAAAGCTGTCCTGTTTCCTGTCTCTCTCAAGATTTTGACACAAAAAGTACTGAGCAATGCAAGGTACTTACTTTGCTAGTCTATAATAAAGAGAGACATTTTTAAGGAATTTATGCTTGCATTTGTCATCAACTCATTTCATAAAATCTCTAAACAATCTAATTTTTTAATGGTTTTAAGAATGTAGAGAGCTAAAGTTTTCCTGCCTTTTCTATAGTTATACATTAGTATTTGTAAACCAACAAATGCAATTGTAAAAAAAAAAATCTTATCATACAGACATGAAAATTTTGACTAATATTTTGTTCAGAAGAAAAAGCATTTCTAAATGTTTTTTTTAAAATTTAATAAGCTAATTTCACTTCTGATTCTCTTTACTTGAGAATGATCTCACAAAAAAATTATTAAAAAAATTATTTTACTTGTTAATCAATTTTTACAGTTATTTGATTCTCTACATATTCACATAAAAATAACTTGCTTGCACAACATAAATATGTGTTAAAGAAAGAAAAAGTATTGGAAAATAGTAAATACATTATTTCTTTGCTCACTAGCTCGTTACTAATTATTTCATTACTTTAACCTGGAATTACCATTTAATGTTTTGGTATTTGGTCATGAAAGTGCAACAGACGATAACCACTGTCATAAACACCAAAAACGTTTAATTAATGCATTTAAAGCAGACAATAATATAAGTAAAGTCTTTTTCATTCAAAATACCGTTTTCATGAAAGTTTATTTATTTTTTTTCTAGGTTTTTACTGAGTACATCCTAGTGAAACACATAACTTCTATGAATGCACTGTCGTGACCAACGAGATAAAGTTTCCCGTGTGTCGAGGCATTGTCCGCGCGGACTCAGGAATTTTTACGAATCCTCTGGCCTCGAGCAAACCAGAAGAAAGGCGGAACCATCCCTCGTTGTAATATGGCGACTGTCCCCCCCCCCTTTGCATCCGCTCCGCAAACAAAGTATAACGGAAATGTAAAGACATTTTAATATTAAAATTAGTGATCAATAATTTTAAAACAACAAATTGTTTGTGATGCGAAGATGATCCGAAGAGACCTCTTTCCTCTACGAATAGCTCGGCAGTTACCGGACTGATTCATCAGTTTTACAACTGCGTGCATCAGTGGATGGAAGGGGGAGGGCAGTGGTCAACTTCAACGAGGGCATCTTCAAGCAAGGAGGGACGTCTTCCGGTTTGCCCAAGGCTAGCAGTAAAAATTCCTGAGCTCGCGTTTACCAAACTCTGGTCCGGATTGAGACCTCTGATTCTCCTTCTCTGACGCGCAGACAATGCATATTCCACAACGCAAAGACAATGCACAGAAATTATGTGTTTCACTAGGATGTATTTAATACAAGTAATACACTCGGTGAGAAAGAGAGAAAAAACTGCATAAAATTTATGTATTTTGAATGAAAAAAACTTTACGTTCAGAATTGAATTTCAGTAGCGTTTTCAGTGAAACTAAAACTCAAATGGTACATTTCAGTCTCAATCATTAAAAGCAAAATCTGCAAAAGTTGTCTTACATAATGGTGCAACGCCACTTTCATCGAAATGCTCTTAAAAAAAACAACACATCGCTTGTCCTTATTTAGTGAAAGTATAGTTAC
>BGPR01047396.1:0-11805 GCA_013235015.1 Araneus ventricosus | reverse complement strand
TTGAAGGTTAATGATCATGGAAAAAACGTCTTAAATTGCAAGTGCTGATAAATTTCTTCACCACTTCCAGGTGAAAGTGCAAAGTGTGGCCCTTAGGTTCTGGGTATCGATTGTATAATATTTTTTTTTCGCAATCTATGAATATAGAATACGACTATTTCGAGGATTTCAAAACCTAGGAACGAAGAAGAATTCCGGGCTTCCATAGGCCTACTTATTATTATTCATTTCTTCCTGATGAAGTTACATTTGTGGAATTACTCTTGCAATCAGCCCAGTGTGCAATCCGAATAGGAGCGGAAAAATCTGCAAGCCGACGCTTTTACTATGTAAAAGGATGCTCATTATTCTTAAAATATCTTTTTATGTTCTTGGATCTATTCTTAGCCATAGTTTAGCACACGAGTGTGAGGACGAAAGCTGCTCCCATAGTTGCAGTGTAAATTGCTGCATGGTTACCACAGAGTCATCGAATAAGAACGCCAGGATTACAAAATTGCATTACGCAAAATAATAAATACATACGCACATAAATTTTGTGCTAAAGTATTAAGAAAAGTACTACAAAGTTTTACATCCATTGCAGTACGTTTCGATATGGATACATCAATTTCTCGACAGACGCCAGGACGATGGTCAGTCTCCCTCTATGTCTTGTGAAGCATATCCGTAGTTACAGCTTCAATTGCATTTATGACTGAACGTTTTAGCTGGAAAAAGTCCAGAGGGTTAAGATTGGGAGTCTTATTTCTCCCTATCCGTGTGTGAAGCCTGAAATGAGAAATTCTTCACCTCATGAATTGGACTGGATGGCCCTTCTGCACTTCTGGGGATATATTAAGAACGTTGTATACAGTGAAGAAATTACTCGTATCAGCCACCTAAAAAGTCGAATCATAGCTGCAATTGAAACTGTAACTCCGGGACTATCGTCTTGACGTCTGTGGAGCGACTAAGGGTGCACATATCGAAACGTACTGAAGTGTATATAAAACTTGGTAATTTTCGTAATATTTTGGTGCCAAATTTATGTATATATGTGCTTATATATTATTTTGCGTAATACGATTTTGTAACCCCGGCATTCTTTTTCGATGTCCTTGTATTTTACTGCCGTTGAGAAAAACAAAACATCTTTAGAGTCACTGCAAGTTCGAAAAGAACTCCAGGAATTATCTCTCCATATAGTGATACACTGGGTACAACTGCTAAACACTTAATAGTATTAATTAGTATATGTACATGGAAAGGACGTCTTCAATGCAGATTGAGAAAGTTGTGAGCCACAATCGAACACAAATTTAAATATCAACTTTGACGAAAAGAACTCCTTGAAGCTTTGCCAGAAATTCCTCCCATGGTGGAGGACTTGGCAGAGATGCCAATAAAAGGATCCAGCTATTTGATAGATAATATTTTAGTGTCTGAAATGATAACTGATTTCCATAAATGAAATCATTTGCGAGATATCATCGCTATTTCTCAGTTTAAGGTCACTGCGAACTTTAGATGTTGAGCTTTTCTTGACACTTTTTTTTCTCAAATACAATCGATGCTCGTTATAGCGACCCTCTGCTTCCCATAGAAAAAGGTCTTTATAATGAGTGGTCGCTATAGTGTATATAATTAAAAAATGTACACATGCACGATCAGCAGTACCGTAAAAATAGGTGATTTTTAAAGAGATTCCAACTTAATACTCAAATTATTTTTTTATAATGGGTATTAAAAATAAAATTTTATCAATTAAAAATATATTTCTAAAACAGATTTTAAAATAGAAAATAAAGGGTGTTATATACTTTCAAAACATTTATTTTCTAAAGAAAAAAACAGAAATGGTTGTTTGTCTTTTCTGCATATGTGATTTTTGCAAAACATAATTTTCCATTTCAGTTAAAGATCATAAATAATGTTCTGTATTTTCTTGACTTTCAAAAAAATATTTTAAAGTCTTAATAGCACTTGAAACATTTCTTATTCTATGCTATTAAGGTCATTTACGGTTAGAAACATGTTCTTTTTGGAAAAATACCGGGAAGAGTGTCCGCTGAATTCGGTCGTTGTATTGGGATTAGACAACACTGGACGGTCGTTATACCGGAAGTAAAATAACATAGAGTGCATAGGGAAACACAGTTGGGGATTTTATCACTGTTCGTTATAACGGATTGGTCTTTATAATGCGTGGTCATTATAACGAGCGTTGACTGTATTAAATATCTTCTATTTTTTCCCTTATTTAAGTGCATTCAGAGTGTATGAAACCATTTTTTTTGTTGATCAGTCATACTCCTATGCAGAAAATAACGTTTTCGATGTGCAGATGTCTTTTCCTTTATGAAATAACCAGTCTGATCGACTTCGCTTCATTCCCCCCTTTTTTTTACTTAATTAAAGTGAAAAGTTGAAATGAAAATTTCTAATTTTTTTCTAGTTCTTTTTTAAGTGCAACATTCTTTTACAAAAGCTGTTATCCAAGGATTTGTAACAGAAGCTTTAAAATCTAAACATGTATTCTATAAACCCAAGCCTTCTCCAGGAAAGGGCAAGTGAAGGCAAAGCGAGACTGCTTACTTTATATGTTGTAAGCCTAAAAATGTGTAGCTTTGAGATGAGAAAGAATTACTGTTTTGTGGTTTATGGGAAATAATTCTTTTCGTCAAATTTATCTTTAACATTGATATGAGCACTAAGTGTATCAGAAATAAACCTTTAAACCACCAGAGTGTCTCCTCAGGGGTATTCCTCTTCATTTGACGATAGTTTAAAAACATTTGAAGCCCGATCTTATGTAGTGTTCTGTAGCTTCAAATTGAGACGCTAATCTGATCTATGGAATCAACACATGCTCACGTGATACGAGTCAAATGTATCACGCCAGTTTTAATTCGGAATCCATCGTGTATCCCTCAATTACGTCCATAATTGTGACGTCATAAGACAATGTTCAATTAGATGCTCAATGAGAAGCGAAGCTGCATTTTTTCGTGTGATTTCTGTCCAGTGAATTGATACCATTTTATATTTTCTTATATTAAATATTATCTATCTTCTCTAAGTGTCCGTTTATTTTGATCTAATAGCTTTAAGACTTTAAAAATTAGCTTTTAAAGTGAGGAATAGGATCTCTATTGCATTAAATGAAGTCTCTGAAATCTTAAGGTTGTTTTATCCATGGTAATTTCAGAAATTACATATATAACCGTGAATTATTTGCTTTTTGAATTGAACATGAAAAACGGAAAAAGACGGCTCAAACGCTTAGAGGGTTAATCTAGTTCTTTGGTATAGTACTTAGCATGGAATTTTATTTAATCTGATTTAAATTTTCAGTATTAAATTTTCGTTTACCATATTTAAAGATTTGCACTTATGGTAAAATAACTCGGTTTTATACTCACAAAATTTGAAGTTGCAAATACATAAATAAAAAATAAAATAAAATAATGAAATAAAATATAAAAAGTAACCAAATTATTGGATATTGTCTTACATTGTAAAGGTTAAATGTGTCAATATTCATGTATTTTAACTGTCTCAATATTCTATAGAAACATACTAAAAATTCTGATCAAGTGGTGAAATCATCTAATATGCTTTCTTCAACCGATCTTGCTCAATAATAGGCAGTGTCAGTTAATGAGTCCCCAAAGTCTCTAATGATGCAGATTTTTCCATTTAAAATGTTTTTCTTTGAAATCATTTTAAAGAAAGATTGTCTTTTTATTTTTAATGACATGCCTGTCCTTGCTCTGTTTTGAATTAGCTTCCTCTTCTCATTTAAAATTCTTTATAGAAACCTCCAGATTCTAGATTTGAATGGATTTCTTCCTAATATCCGTTGATGCAGATTTCCCTCTTTTCTTCAGTCTGTTTTTGTATTGTTTGACTGCCTAATATAAAGATACCATTAGGATCTAATTTCTGATCCGAGTTCCGTTCATTTCATCGATTTATGGTAAGTAGCAACACACTTTAACACCACACCACCGTCTCTAGAGTTTATGTGGCTCCTATCCGGTTTGGTAAAGGGTTTGGTAGTTGGACTTTATTGAGTTGCAAAAAAAAATTGCATACAGAAGAATGTCAAATGAAGAAATTACATAGCTGGTGTTTACACACAGAATTGACAACAAAATAAAGGAATATGTACATCTTGATTATCACGGTGTGAATGAAAGAAAAATGGTGAATGAAGATGAGTACGAACAACATGAAAAAGCTTACATCAACACACAGGTTTTTGCGTGTTAAGTGTGGGAAACAAAGAATATGGAACATACTATTAAAGAATTATGAGAAAGGAAGGACTTAGTATGTTCAGTCTACTGAATGCAGGATAAGTTAGAATTATTGTTCAAAGGCAGTTGAGTTGTTATTCCAGTCGTATTGTGTTTTTATTGTCTGTTATGAATTTAATCATGTTTATTATTCTTTTTCTTGAATTTGGATTCTCAAGAACTCTTTGGTACCACAGACTTTCCAGTGAACTAGAAGGTTCCCTAATACGCCAAGAGAGAGTCAATGGGCAGGATATCGCATAGTGGATGGGATCGCCGACTTTTCTGCAGTAGAGATGGGTTGATACCAGGTTTTGCTGTATCAGGTACAAGTTGATACTGATACGCGCTTGTACCTCATACTTTTACTTGATACTTTTGTACCTGATACAGCCGATAACCGATCCCTTCCTGTCGGTACGGAAATGGGTAATCGGCAATCGGGTAGTGATACGGGATTTCTGTCTTGGCGATGCTAGTATGTGTGTGCTTTTTAAAAACTACCTATATATATATTATTTCTTATCATTATCTGGAATAAAATTATTTCTAACTCATTTTTTTACCTTTTCTTGCAATGTTTATTAAGTATATAAGATTGATGGGATTTTCTATGATTAAATAAATATATTTTGCTTTAAGCATTTCTTTATTCGAAACGAATAAGTAACTCAAACAGCAGAATTATTATTAGTAAAATAAATTGAACATAAAAATTAAATACTGAAGAATAGAATTTTCAGAATATAACGATTTAAAAAATATAATTAAGCCGAAAATATTTATATTTTAAAGTATAAATATACGATGAAATACTTAAAAACAAAATAAAAATGAAACTATTGCTATCAGTCTTATAAGCTTTAGAAAAGTCTTTATTTTTTAAAAATGCTTTAAGAAATAATGTACAAAATTAAAATTAGCAACTAAAGCTAAAGGTAACGAGCAATTTTGGAAGAGATGGAGATAATAGTTTTTAAAGCTAAACATCTATTAATATATAGTTTAATATGAACAGCTTAAAACGAAAAACACGAAATTTCTCTTTAATTAAGAAAAGAGGGTAGTAGGTATATTAACAAAAGTATAACACTGAGAACATACAAGGCACAACAACAAAAGAGTTAAAGAGAGAGATAAAAATAATTCAATAATTATAGTTTTAAAAAAATAATTTCTTTTACTTTGGCATAAGATAATCTTTTTTTTTTGCCATTAAAGTTCAGTGCCACTATCGAAAAAATGAGTTCTCATGGAACGGATGTCACAATGATGCAAAAATGTTTTCTGACTAGTTTTGTTTAATAGAGAAAATTGTACCTCTCTTCTCGCCACTATTTTAATCGTTCTTCAATAAGGAAGTACCTACCTACTTCGGGGATCATTCTCGATCGAGATGTTCCTACACGCGTGTATGATCCTGAGATCCTATCGTATCTTCCACAAAATTAACGCATTACATATCAATCCCACACATACCAATCCCAGCTCGGGATTCCCGCTTTCCGATACACTTAACTATTTGTTTCTGTCCTTTCCATCCCCACCCGTCATGATTTCAAAACCAAGGCCAAATCAAACCTCTACCGCAAACGCGAAGCTCTATTCCCTACCCAACCCGGAACTGTATCAATCTGATATTTGTATCATATGATACTTGTATCATATTGATACTTCGTATCAGCCGACCGAAAAGGAGCGCGACGGCAGCAATTGCTTATCGTTATCATTCGAGTCCGAGAACTGATACCGAGTACCTGATACTTTTGGTCGGTATCATTTAGGTGTATCTGATACTTTTGCGTACTTGATACAAAGTATCAAGTTGATACAGTGTCACCCAACCCTACTCCGCACGCACAAGAGTCTCTGTCCGATAAATGGAAGCTGTTAAGGAATGAAGGGAATGGACCGTGTCCTGTGACAAACAGAATTTCTTCACGTGTCCAAAAGACTAGTTTTAGGTGAACGGTTTTGAGCACTTTATAAGTAGCAATACAGATTTATTTGGGACATCTTCCGGTTTTCAGTCAAAAAACTTATTTAAAGAAAAGATGAAACTTCTAAAAGAGAAGAAAACAGAGTGGACCGCGGAGAAGAATCCCTATTGTGAAGTTATAATAAAACATTACATGTTTAATAATCCTTGCGGTTTTTTACTTTCATTTAGGTAAATTATGATATTTTAAGATTAACTGAATATATAATACACCATCAATCATTAAAACAGCACCATCCAAATTACTTAAGGGGGCTATAGGGCTTTTAAAGTTTCTAATTTTTTTATGATTTTATGTGAAAACTAAAATAATTCTGAAAATTTTAAAGTATTAGACATGTGTGTTTCTTAAATAGTTTAGAAGACATAGTCAAAAACCATATCCATGCATTTAGAAGCTTGGTAGGCGACTTTTTACTTTAAATACTAATATCTCTTAACTACTAACTAAATCTCGCCGTGCACTCTAACTCTGATGTCGAAGGTCAGACGTCCTCCCGGTGGCGTTGAAGTTTGGAGAGATTGGTGCCAGCTCATCTGAACACGATCGAAAATTACGATGTCCGTTCCCAAATTGTCCTCGTGTTGCTTTAAAACGGGACGTTAGTATAACAAAACTAAACTAAGTTTATTATTATTTATTTGAAAAATGATCCCAAATCATGCTTCGTCCTCTTTATAAAATGTGTCGAAAACGTAAGAAGTTTCCTATAAAATAGTTTCTATTGAGGGTACCTGTTGACTACCCTAATCAAGTTAATCTTTTTTAGCACTTTTTAATATTAGCTTTTTTTTGTAAATTAAATCAGTGGGAGCATTCTTTCTTCGACCTTCTCATATATATACACAATATGGTGCCTTTCATGTTCAGCTTCTGAATACAGTAAAGATAATCGACTATGCTTTTTTTTATTTCTTCCCGTTGACTGATAGATTTACAATATTTATGTCAAGATCACATACCCAATTTTATTTATCTAGCTTTTATTCTTTACGTTTACATACTCCTGAATAGGCGAGCCAAGAAACAGTCAATCGTTTGACATATTTAGTCCAAACTTTGATATACATCTACAAATTTGATGATAAAACTTTGTATGAAATTTCCTCCATTTAGTCTGTTGCGTTTTTGAAATATCGTGTTCACTTTCACGCGGTCGGGCAGATAGACAAACTTCTCTTTTGCAAATTTCTACCAAAATTTGATTGAAATCTGCAATTTTGATAGTAAGACCAACACACCAAATTTCATCCTTCTATTTCGTTGCATTTTTGCGTTATACAGTTCACAGACAACCCAGGAGCAGAATTATATCCAGTGTTCTGCAACATGATCTCAAACAGTTGGAAATGTTCTGCAGGCAATTTGTCCAAATTTGGCGGACCACAGTAAAATGTAAAATAGATATAAAATACTAATTAACCAGTGGAATCTTTATTACTAATTAATGACAAAACATTATATTAAAATTAATTATTTAAACCCAAGACATACATTCAGAATTTGCAATTCTATCAATGACTTTTGAAGTCAGCTTTCAACGTGCCTGTTTCCGGATCTTCATCTCCAGTGACGTCAGCCCCGATGAAGGCGTGGCTTTCTCGTAAGCCACGCGATGAAGGAGAGTTATTTTTGCCATTGCTTCAATCTCTGGAGGATGCGTTGAGCGAAACTTGAAGAGAGATGGCATGGCGTAAAGAGCGCCTCACTTTGATTATTCTGCAGAACATATCGTGTTTTTTTGTGTGTGCGCGTGTTTTTTTTCTTTTTAAAGGATGAAATGTTCTGCAAAGACCGTGTTTGTCCTGCGACGTAGGTCGCACTTTTAAGCACTTTCTGCTTCCGGGACAGACAGACTGATTGACCGACATAATTCCAAAAATGTGATTTTTTTAATCAGGGAGATCTAAAAGGTGGAGACATATAAAAATCTCGAGATTGATATTTTGACGATTAAAATGCTTTCTTTTTTGTATACTTAACAAACAAGAAAGTAAAATTGGACAATCCGGACATTTATTCCCGACCAGGTGAAAATTCAAAACCCGGGACCGTCCCGCCTATTTCGTGAAGTCAGGTCACTTGAGAAAATTCGATAGTGGAAAGTGCTTTCTGTTCAGGAGTAAATTATAGAAAGAAAGCGTATCAGTTTTGTCATGTGGATCAAAAGGATGCTTTAGAGTTACTAAATGCCGTCTTCTGAACTATTATATGATTGCTCAAGAACGAGTACGTCACGCAGATAGCTGCGGTAATTTGTATCATTTTATATCTGTTCTCTTACGTACTTCTATCTCATGTAATATGATATATGCAAAGTGCCCGCTAAAGTTCCGAACTCCTCTCCAATTAACTTTAGAAAGGCGACAGCAATTGTCATGTACGTATTAGTTTTGTCATGTGGATCTAAAAGATGCTTTAGAGTTACTAAATGCCATCTTCTGAACTGTTTTACATGATTGCTCTAGAACGGGTACGTCACGCAGATAGCTACGGTCATTCTCATCATTTTATATCTGTTCTCTTACGTACTTCTATTTGTCATGAAAGTGGTGTCTAGGTATGGTAAATATGTTATGCGCTACGTCATGAGACGACTTATGGCGACACCTAGCGGTGACATTCAGTGTTAGTGCTTCTATCTCGAGAACGGTATGAGATGAGGGGAAAAAAGTCAGTTACAAATTTGTAGAGCATCTACGATTTAGTACGAAAGATACCTTGCGTACATTAACACTAAGAATAGAACGCATAAAACGTGTTTATGTTTGGTCGCAATTCCCAAAATTGTGACGTCACTAGTAGAATGTGTGCCTTTCAAAAAGTCGTGTTCGTAAAATCTGAATCAAGTGTTCATCCGTACCAGCCAACACCTATCCTAACCATACTAACACGGGATGTTGAGAGAAGTTACATGTGTTGCAGCTTTATATGAGTCACTTAGAAGCCCATCCAACCTTTCTTTCAGACATGCTATGGATGGATTAGGCATGTTTTTTCCTTTGTAATAGCGTGAATAACAGGCAGAACGTCGATCACTAGGCGCTGGGAAATGCATTCTGCCAACTCTGCAGGACCTTCGACGACGTAGTACTGATGCTTGTGCCAGCATATCACCTGTCATGTTGCACTGAGTGCAGCGGGTGTTCCAGCCCAAAAATTGCATTCCAGTCCTTCTAAATGGGCATTACTTTAACACCACACCACACCGCCGTCTCTAGAGCTCATGTGGCTCCTATCCGGGTTGGTATAGATGTAGGTGGACTTTATTGAGTTGCAAAAAAAAATTACAGCAATAGAGGAATGACAATGAAGAATTTACAAAGCACATTAGTTAACACATAGAATTGACAACAAAATAAAGGAATATATACAATATCTTGAATAACATGGAGTGAATGAAGGAAAAATAATGAATGTAGATGGTGACGAACAACATGAGGAAGCTTACATCAATGCACAGGTTTTGAGTAGCGTATTAGAGATGGAGAGCCATTGCGTTTTAATTGTGAAATACAAGGAATAGGAAGATTACTATTAAAGATTTTTAAGAAGGGAAGGACTTAGTATATCCAGTGTAATGAATGCAAGATAAACTAGAGTTATTGTACAATGGAAGGTGGGTACTTATTACAGTCGCATTATGTTTTCATTCTCTATTATGAATTTAATCATGTTTATTATTATTTTTCTTGAATTGGGATTCTCCAGAACTCTTTGGTACCACAGACTTTCCAGTGAAGTAGAAGGTTTCCTAATATGCCAAGAGAGAGTCAATGGGCAAGATGTCGCATAGTGAATGGGATCGCCGACTTCTCCGCAGGCACAAGAGTCACTATCCGATAAATGGACACGGTTAAGAAATGAAGGGAATGGACCGTGTCCTGTGACAAACAGAATTTTTTCACGTGTCCAAAAGACTGGTTTTAGGTTATCAGTTTTGAGCACTTTAGGAACAGAACGTCCAGTGTTTTCATTATCCCAAAGATTTTTCCATTTTTTTAAAAACAGTTGTTGTAAATGTTGTTTGAGTTCGCATCGAGGGTTTAGAACTTTCATTACACCGCCTTCCGTGATGGCTTTTTTGGCGAGAGTGTCGGTTTCTTCATTATCCCGATAGCCAGCATGGGCTTTGATCCTTTTAACCAGAATATTTCGATTCTGTGTGAGAAGGGACTGAATGTCTCGGACAAGTTGATGAGGGGTATGAGGATCAAGCACTGCCATTACACTCGAAAGGCTATCTGTCCAAATTTTAGTTGTTTCGTTCCTTTGACTTGCTCTGATGATCGCTTCTTTCAGTCCCATTAATTCGGCCTGAAACACTGTGTGGAATTTTTCTAATTTTTCCTTCCATTCTAATACTTTGCTACCGTTTTAGAATGCGCAATAAGAGCACCCTGTTCCCATTTCTGTTTTGGAACCATCTGTAAAGAACATGAGGCTGTTGTCCTCTTTGTAGGGCTCTGTTGTTGAAATTTGACTGATGATATTAAATAATGATGGATGGATAGTTAGGCTCTTGAATTTTTCTTCATAATCGCTTGGCTGATAGAAGAGACCTTCAAATTCTCTTTCCTTTCTCAGACATGTGACACTGATGAAAATAGCTTCTTGTTGAGCTTTAAGATGTAATGGCATGATACCTGTAATAGTTTGCAAAGCTGCCGTTGGAGAGGTCCTGTAAGAGCCGGTAATGTAAAGGAGGAAGATCCTCTGTATTGAAGACAGTTTTTTTCCAATCTGGGAGAAAAAAACAGGGCCCAAGTACTAGCTCCATAAAGGAGCATCCTCTCTGTAACTGTTGGTAGAGTATCCTTTTGTATTTTTGTTTTAGCCCTCATCTTGGTCCTGATGTGCATTGTGATAGCAAGAAAGATAAAGAACCTAATGGCAGATTTGTGCTCCATTCTTCCGCGTTTCGTGACGTCGAGTTTTGGAAGTCGTGACCAAACAAATGATTCTAAGTCCACAACCCGACTCACCCATTGGGTTTAGAGTCTCAATGTGAGGTGTCTTTTCTTACTAAATTGATGATGCTTTACAACTGTCTTTTTTCCGTACCTCTAGATACGTTGCCTCTAGTTGCGCTGTAAGAGGTCTCATCACGTAGCACTTAGCCACTTTATTACACGTAGACACCACTTTTATGACTATAGCTGTGGTCCATTCTGAAGTTAAGGGGTGGGTACCTCAGGACTCTAGTGGATACCCTTTATTTCGATTTTGCATTGAACCATATTTCTGACTATTTTAACCGAAATAAGACTAAGAAAATAAGAGCAAAATTATTGAATGCGAACTTTTCAAAAGTTTCCAGAAATAAGTATGCAATTGATTTCAGAACAGTTGAACTGTCTCTAAAACTGTTCATTTATTGAACTTTTTAAATAATTGGTTTACATACGCGGTATTTGGACCGACGTCTAGATTAAACTGGTATCATGACTTCAATTCTATTAAATATTTGGGCCTTAAAATAGACAATTTATATCGTAACGATGTAAATTCACCGTATAAAA
>BGPR01047395.1:0-11806 GCA_013235015.1 Araneus ventricosus | reverse complement strand
GGCAACAACAACAAAGGAAGATCGACACATTGAAGAATAGACGCAAAAAAAGTGTCATCCAATAGCAGTCCGCGGGTCACAAGAAAATATTGCTGAGTTCGTTGTTTGTTCCTAGTCTGCTGCGACACAAATAAGAAATGATAACGAAAAAAAATGGCAAAAAAAGGATGGAATAAAATAAAATGGACTGCGGAGGAAAAAGAAGAGAGAAGCTAACGAAAGATAGCTTTAAAAAAATGGCAACAAAGAAAAGTAATATACAAAATGAAAAAAATGGAGAAGGTAGAATAAAAAGCCACCGGTAAGAGTGAGTAGTAGCCGTAAGAGAAGGAGAAGGGAAAAAATGGTAATAAATGGCGGAAAAAATCTCGTGGAGAGAGCATTCTATGTCTCTTTTCTTTCTGGGTTGCTTGGCTACGACGCCAATGGTTATCGCCAAAGTGGCAGTGATTTCGCAGGCCAATGTCCTGCGAAAAAGCTACGGACCTTTTAGCTGCAAGTACTACAGCAGCAATTCACAATACTGCTCTAGTTTATAAATAGAAGTGAAGTCGTTAATCACTTGTTTGATAACAGTGATTGCCGGCTAAAATCACCGAATGTTTACTTTGATGCGTCCCGGTGATGGATTTGATGGGAAACAATTTTTCGGAAGAAATAGATTGTTCGCTGAAGAAATAGATTGATTAGTTAGATCTGAAACTAGCGTGTGATTTGGTAAGGAATATTGAAAAACCAGAAGGGATGTTTTTAAAAGTTTTTGGATGAAATTGCTGCTTTCCTCCGTTATTATAAAAATTGGATATAACGATAGATAGCAGATCAGCTTATTTCCGGTTCATTGCCTTTCGAGTGATTCATTCACAGGAAATGCAATGCTTAATTTGAAATCACGTTTGTAGTTTTATCCATGGATTGGTTCAGTTATGCGCGATTGTTCACATTTTCGTCGTTACTATTTTTAACATTTTTGCTTTCTCGTATACGAAGTATGCAAAGAGAAAGTATTGTAATCGTCAAAAAATTTGAACTCGAGATTTTGATGTATCTCCACGTTTTAGACCTTCCTGAGTCCGAAAAACACAATTTTGGAATTATGCCTGTCTGTGAACACTATAACTATTAGAGTTACAGGGATGAAATTTGGTCTGTGATCTTTACACATAATTTGTAGGTTTCAAGAAGAGGGATTCCTCCATTGTGTTATTTTGCTTTCTTCATTTTGTTCTATTACTAATATAATAGCCCAGATCTGTCTCTCGGTAACGCTCTGACGTCACCAACAATAAAACTCGCGCCATAGCACTGCGAGACGTTAAACAGCATTATTTCATTGTTAGAGAACCTAAATTTCAGTAATTTTAAATTTAAAAGAATAATTGTCGTTCTAATTTAAGAACTCTAAAATAGTGAAATAAAATTTTCTATCGATTGATATAAAATTTATCTCGCTAGGATCAATACTTCCCGTGAAATTTTAAATTATATTAATTATATATTTCAAATTAATTTCCGTTTTTCAATAGAAAATAGTAAATTACGTCAGTGGTATATCATGCGCGTGATATAGTTTGGATGCCACGATGCATCTAATTATTTGGTGCAATCGTGATGATATAATTTGATAATATTGTTTGGCAACGTTAAAATTTACACAAAGACATCTGAAGTACAAGTAAAATTGTTGAACAACGAAAAATACTTCACGCGGAATGTTGCTTACCAAGAGGTTTTTTGAATAAAGAAATATGTAAATAAAAAATATTTCCTGTCATAATACATATGTTTATTTTATTTGTTTTCAATCAATGTTAAACATTTCTCTCGAATATATATCTATTTAAACACGTCAGATTTGACGGGAAATCTCTCGAATGAAGAGCCAATTTGCACCCGTCAAACCATGATGGGTGATTTTCTATATGGAAAATAATACTTAGAAAAAAATGCTGTTTTAAATAATGATAAATTGAAAGAAAAGCTCAATTTAACCTTTTACATTCAGAAAAGTAATTATGAGACACAGAAAGTAAAAAATATAATTGCATAAGTTGATTATTTTCTAAAAATTAACCCGCGAGTTCTTACAGATACGGATGTGATTTTTCTTATACTATCGCAAACAAGAAACGTCAGAATGATGCATCATCTAGAATGGTGCCTGCGAGAAACCTCTAAAGTTTAAAGACTTAAAATAAATACAACCAAATTTGACGAAATATGAGAAGTCAAGATGATTTTCTTGAATATTAATGCATTTAAATATTGAAAACAAAAGGTATAAAAAGGAAACGTTAACCACACCCTAATATTGTTCTATTCGAATGTGGTCCTGCTCTACAATTTAAAAACCTCTAACATAACTTTTAAAAAGTGCTGTGTGGAAGTAGTTACGTTCATATTCTCTGGTTTTTGTTCTCCTTTATCTTTTTTATTTTTAAACAATTTCTTTTTATAAAATATTACTTAAATTTTTTTTTAATGGCAGCAGTGAAATCAAAAAGAATACATAGAATGTATTGTGTTTGCATATTCAGTTTTCTGCGCTCCAAAATTGTCTTCAGCTTTTGAATAAAATTTTTTATTTAGAATTTTCCTGACTTTTTTGTCTCCGAAAAGACTGTTTTGCAGTGATTAGCATCGGATTTTTATATTATTTTCTGTTAATAATTGCAAAATTTAAAATACATATATAACATTGCTACTCATCTTCCCTCATGCGTTAAGTTGTTTTATTACTCAGATTGGAAGTCAGGAAATTTCCAATGGTCACTTATTCGCAAAATATTTATTTTTATGGAATGATGTTTCTTTTACGAGACGTCATTTTTACGTCAATGGAACAGATCGATCAATTGGATCTACAACAAGCCTGTAATTTAGTAAAGAATTCTCAAACATATTTTACAGTTTTTTTGGATCAAATTACTGCTTTCTTTCGATATATCCTCTTATGGCATAAATATTTTTGAGTGAGGAAAAAAAAAATCGCTTGTTTCTTTTTTGTCTGTTTACGTTTTATTGGCAGCAATTCAAACCTGATTCGTCTGATTTTTTTATCCATTAAGTTTTAATTTTTTCCCTTATAAAAGTTCAGTTTAAAGAAAGACTGAGAGTCAATATAATAAATGGCAGTGTTCATGAAGAGGTTAAAAATTTGACGTAAAAATAGCACTAAAACGCTTTTTCAGTTAATCGATTTTGCAGCTAATTGGTGCAACGCATGACTGAAGTCGTAATCGTGTTTATAATCTGACCCATTCCTTTAATTCGGCTCCTAACAGCGTGAACTTACATCGCATTAAAACATCTAATTGCGCAGATTATAAAAATAATACACTTCTATTTTTAATTTTTAAACTCAGCATTGTGAGGTAAAGGAAATTAAGTACAACAGAGTTTTTTCTTGATAGAACCAATTTTGTGAATTTCTAGCTAATTGAAACTTTTAAACGAGTATTCTTTTCGCAGAATAATAATATATTTATTAATTACTTGAATGTTAGTTCTACAAAAGATAATTTCTGTGCTTTTCAAATTGTAATAAAGCGTTAGAAATTCCATTTACAAGTATCCAAAATGGCTTTTTTTTTTTCACTAGCAGATTATCCCGGATGTTTACTCCGTTTGAACTTTTGATCTTTTGCGGAGATAAATTCGAATATCTCAATCTAAGGAAGACGATTTTTATAGTCAAAAATTATCAATTCAATGATGCCAGTTTTGTAATCGAGCTATATTTCCTCTTCTGCAAAAGGAGTTATTGCTGGTCAAGTGTGATTTCGATTTGAATGTAAGGTTTAGTGAATTCGGTATTCTTGGATTTTCACAAATACATATTTGCAAGCTAGGGTTTGTAACAATCGAATATTTTCTCATGAAGGTGATTTTCGTATTTTAAAATTCTTAAGACTCACAGATGACGTTGAATCTAAAAACATCTCGACTCTACTGTTTCTTAGCTAAATCGAAACGACAAGACATTCCCCAAACAGAAGATAAAATATAGTAATCGAATATTTGCTCATTTCATAATACTCTACAATTTTTATATTTTGTATGACTGTGTGTTCTGGATAAAAATACACTATTTTAATATATTCACAGCTTTATATCGATTAATCGATATAGAATGATTGACACAGAATTAATCGATTCATTTATTTAAATTTTAATTTCGTACGAGTGAATCCATGTGGTTGTCAGTCTGAGGAAAATATTATTTCTAGCTTCCATAAAAATCTATACTTACAAAAGGCAATGTGTGTGTGTGCGATGTCCAGACGAATCTATCGCACTTACAGCCATGAAATTTGGCACACAGGTAGACGTAATGGTGACTCAATGCAACTCGAAGCCAGAATTTTAAAATTTAATTTAGAAATTTTTTTATTTAATGTTTTGTGTTGTTTTGGGTCATTTTTGGCACGTTTACGCCTATAGTACTTTTCTAATGATCGTTGAAAGACAACCAATGCACCATCAGATAGAACAAACAATTTTCGTTCTAATGAAGTTTGTTTTGAATTTCCAACACAATTTAGTGAATTTTGAGAAATTTTTAAAAAATAGTCAGTTTTGCCGACAAAATTTTGTTTTCGTATTTAAATTTACTGCATCCCCCGTTCTAATAAAGTTATCTTTCATTTGTTTGAGGTAATGAATGGAATATTCCCCTGATTTAAAACAATAACGGTTAAAATTTCTTTTATGCTTGAATATTAATTAATTTTTTTCTGAAGTGTTAAAATACTCTCGCTCTATTTTCCCCCTCGATTCTTTGTAACCTAGGTCGCGGTGTTCTATTCCCAGCATGCATTTCGTCGAAAGCAGGTGACATCATAACCCTTTTGTTGAAGATTGTGAGCTTTTTAAAAAATTATGTTGAAATTCAGAAAGGTACTGCTAGCGAAATATAAATCAAAGATTAAAATGCAGAAATTAATTAAAATAAAATAATCAGTTTTATAGTACAATAATAAAAGCCTTAAAACTGCCTTTTCTAAATTGATAAATGATATGTGTGATAACCTAATATGTTTTTTATATAGACATCACCAAATTTTGGCGATTATTTTTTAGAAGAAATCCGGTTTCAGTTTTCGATTTAAGTCTATCTTCGGGCGCGATGTCGCCAAAAGTGACCGTCTTCCAGTGACGGCGGAAGACTGTCAACTGAGAGTAAATCTGTCACTGGAAAACACAACCATTGTCACATGACATATGTAGCGCCTCGCCTCTCTTCGGTAGAGAACCGTCGAATTCACTACACTTCAGAAGATATTTTTCTCCCTACCTCTCCACTAGTAATAGTAGATAGTTATCACGGAGCAGACAATAAAGAATGTGAAGAACTTCGCTAGTAAAGAGAAGTCGATGAAGTTTTAGGTTAGAGAGCTATTCTTATAAGTTAGTTTGGGGTAGAGATGTTTCGTAGAATCGAATGTTATGTTGCGATGTTGTCAGAATTTCCGCAATGATTTTTGGTAGATTTTGTTTAACGAATTCAGTAGTCGGTAAAGTGTGCAAAGAATCTATACTTATAAAAGGCAATGTTTGTGTGTGTGTGTCTGCGATGTCCAGACGAATCTATCGCACTTACAGCTATGAAATTTGGCACACAGGTAGTCGTAATGGTGACTCAATGCACCTCGAAGTCGAAATTTTAAAATTTAATCTAGAAAATTTTTTATTTAATGTTTTGTGTTGTTTTGGTTGATTTTTCGCACTAATTTCTCAATAGAATGGTTTTGAATAATTGTACGAAAAAAATAGATAAACCATTGGAAAGAGCAGACGATTTCCGTTCTAATGAAGTTAGTTTCGAATTTCTAACGTAATTTACTGAATTTTGGGAATTTTTTTAAAAATAGTCACTTTTCAAAAATAAAATTTTCTGGAATCCTTAAAACTCTTGCATCCGATGTTTTAATAAAGATATCATTTTGAAAATTTTTCAGCTTATAACTGCAACGGTCCTATCGGATTTAAAACAAGAATGATTAAAATATCTTTTTTCGTTTTTTTTTAAATTAATTTTTTCCTGGTAGTAGAACGATATTTTTCCTCTAGGGAAGCTTCCGTCCGCGACAGCTCTCAGGAACGTTGCGGGCAGTTTCATTGGCTGACGGGCCAGGGTGACGTCATTACTTTCGCGTTCTGCGAGGAGATGATTTATTTACTCGATGACTTTGATTATTATTTTTAAGCGTGTCTTAACTTATTTCTTTGCCTTTCATACTTTGCTTGCGGTGTAATCAATATCAGATTGTAATTTTTTAACATTGTTTGGATTTAACGGTACTCGGTCGAGAGGAAAAAGAGGCGGACCAACTAAATAATATATATATTTCTGTTTCGATTTCGTTTTTAAAACTTTCATTTATGTAATTGTATGTGGGCTTTTTTTTATTTTGTTGAAGTCCCGATTCCACGGGCAACGCCGTGCGCGTACTGCTAGTGTTAAAATAAAAAGAAAAGAAATACAGTCGACGCTCGTTATAAGGACCACACGTCATAAAGACCATTCCATTATAACGACCAGTGATAAAATCCCCAACTATATTTCCCTATGCACTCTATGTTATTTTACTTCCGGTATAACGATCGTCCAGTGTCATCTAATCCCAATACAGCGTCCGAATTCAGTGGTCACTCTTCCCGGTCTTTTTCCAAAATTCCTTTATTTTTTACATTAAAATCTATTTTTGATTGATAAAATTTTATTTTTAATACCAATGATAAAAAATAATTTGAGTATTTAGATGAAATCTCTTTAAAAATAGCCTATTTTTACGGAACTGTTGAGAGTACATGTGTACATTTTTTAATTTATATCCACTATAGCGAACCCTCTTTATAAAGACCTTCTGCTGTGAGACGCAGAGGGTCGTTATAACGAGAGTTAACTGTATTACAAGTGGTAATGGTTCTTTTTCGAAATCTCTCATTTTCCAAAATCATGGGCCATAAAAATGAAACACATCAATAATTTGTATGGCGTTATAAAATATTTCATTTTTGTCGAAAATACTTAATAATTTAGATTCCTAAAGTAAATAGAAGTAGGGGATGATTCAAAATTCGATGCTCAAACTACAGTAGAGTCTCCCTACAACGAAGTCTCTCTACAGCGAATTTCTCCCTATAACGAAATTTTTAATCGGAATGTTAAATAACATTCAAAATATTCTCCATATAACGAAGTGGTTGTCTCCCTATAACGAATTTTTTCAGAGGTTTATCTTTTCGATTTTTGTCATTTTTGAAGATAGTTTATAATTTCTGTGCAACCAATTCGCTCACACGTGCCTGTTTTTGGAACCACTCACTCACTCTTAACTCTTAAAATGTGAAAATTTTTCTAAAAATTTTACATCACGAAATGCAAACCAATGTAAAATAACGGAATTTTTCAAGTAAAATAAACGTAAGTACATACTAGTACATATTATTCTCTAAATTGGTGAATTGTCTTAACTTTTGAGCATTTTATTTATACAATAAAAATTAGTATAATTTTAACAAATTTATAATATATATTACTTCATTTTTAATTGAAAATCATAATTAAATACATTTGAATTCATCTCACCTATTGAAAAGTTTGGAACATTTACTTAAATAACTGCAAAAATCTCTAATCTCCATATAACGAAATTTTCTCTATAACGAATTTTTCAATTGGAACCAAGCGATTTCGTTATAGGGAGACTCCACTGTATTAGGAGGAATGGTAGAAACAATAAAACAAGCCAAAATCGCATAAGCAAGCATGGTCGGAAAAGCCAACGGGATGAACTAGAGGGCGCTGTTGGTCAACGCTGTACCTGAATTTCATCTGTAGTCATTTAAAGTTCGGACTGCGTGCGGATAAACGCCTTAGTTTACGAATGCTGAGAGTCGCAAGAATCTTCGCCGTCGCTACAAATGCCTGCGAAATTTTCGAAAGAGTTCGCCAATCCATACTCATGGCTGTGGAATCATGGAATGGTAAAGACTTTCATCTGTTCTGTGCATGTAATGTCCAAGTATGCCTCGCGCACCGAGCGAGGCTGTCTAAAAATTCCCCCTTAACAGCGACGAAAGCCTGTCTGAGGAAGTTGGCTTCTTTTGAGGTGAGGTTCTGAGATCGTTTAGGAGAAAAGCGCGGTGGGGGGTCAAATTATCATTGCCAACCACAGCCCATTTCCGTGCGCTATAAGGGTGGGGGTAAATGACCTGCCAGGTTGGGAGAGTCCAATTCATGTCGCTTCCTCCCCAAAACTCCCGGTTTTAAAGGAACTAGAAGAAAAAAGTCGAATTGGGATTAAAGAGATAAAGTTTAGCCAAATAAAGAGTTTTCACCTGGTATTAGGAGGGTAAGGAAGTCGTGGTGGCCTAGTTGAGATGGCTTGGCTTCGGGGCTGGAGGATTCCAGGTTCGAAACCCGATTGCACTAATGATCTGTTGGGTATGTTGGCCTGGTTCATATTAAACCTAACTTCGAGGGTCTAAGGTCCTCCTGCTGGTGTGTTGCGAAAGTCTTAAGAGACGGGTATGCCAACTCAAGTGTCGTCCTCATGGATCAAAATTACGAGGTCTGACCCAAAATAGCTCTGGTGTCGTTCAAAAAAGGCACGTGAATGTGGGATTCCGTTCAAGGAACAAAATGACCACATAAGGGTTTACCTTTAAGGGGTAAGTGGTTTCGGATTTATGTCTAGGGGATTTTAAGGGTTAAAACTTAAAGCAAAATACTACTTAAAATAAACGAGGAGACTTCAATATTAAATACAACAAACATTTATTAAAATGCTAGGGAGAATTTACAAGGGGGAAAAGAGATATATGTACAGAAAGGTTAAGGATAATTTACATGAAGTCATAATGAAATTGGAGCTAGATTAACTAGGGATATATGTTACAGGTTAGGATTAATGATTAAAAATTATAGGTTAAGGATTTAATGTTATGGAGCCATGATAAAGTTAGTCGGGTCATGCTACTTACGACGAGGAGATCGGGCGGCTTAAACGCCGATAAAATCTAACAGAGAGAGTTAATGAAGAAACATAGTCACTGCTGCGGTGCTGCTCTGCTCGCTCTGAGCTTGCACTCGAGTTTTGTTAGAAAAAAGATGGCGCTGTTTGCAGTAGAACTGTAGCTCCATCTATTGCATAGCAAACTAATTAATCTAGCTCGTACATTCTTGCAATGATTAAATAATGCTTTACGGGTAATTTCCTACATGAATATAACTAAACTAAAACTAAACTATCTTTTATCAGTTTGCCAGTTCTATCCCATTTCTTCTTGTCGAGAGGATTCCCTGCGATGTTTCAACTGTCGTGACAATAACTCTAAATTTCATACCAGATATCCCACATACCACTCTGCATTTGATCATCAATGCCCATCTTACCAACAAAAGGTCATATTCATTAGAAAAAATACACTCGACTGCTGAGAACTGTTCCAGACAGCAGTATTACTTCATCCAAGGTTTGGTAAGGTACAGTATGGAAATGGACTTCTTTTGGAACTCTTTTGCTCCATGGGCTGCTATTATTGTTCTTTGGGCAGTTATTATGGAATGTTATTTTGAACTCATCCATTATAAATGTTTATGAACTGTTGGACTTTTAATGTTTTACTTCGTCAAAGCAAAGGTTATGGAATGATGTTTTGGATAGTCATGAATTATGTTTTTACATTTCTTTTTTGTTCTTCAGTTTTCTTTGTATTAATATCGAAGTAAAGTAAATATCTAAATATATGTTTGTTAAAATATCTAAGGTTTTTTTTTGTTCTTCAGCTTTCTTTGTATTAATATTCTGTTTTCTTTGTGATGCTTGATAAAATATCTAAGTTAAAATATCTAAAGATATGCTTGTTAAAATATCTAAGGGATTTTTGTTATTGTTCTTCTGAATGAAGTTTCACACCAAATTCGAGGGCATGCTGTGGTGTAAGTAAGTCCTATCACATTCTGGCTTGTTTTTGTGCTTTCAACCTCACTTTTGAATCAGCCTGTAAATAATTTTGGTTATTATGGATAGAAGTAGTGAAGTTCGGTTAGTATGGATAGTATATACATGTAAAACAAACTCCTTATTCAATAATCTTATCAAGGGATTAGCAGTAGTTTCTCACATATATTATATGAGATTAAACTATATCTTTATAATGATTACATTTAGAAACTTGTCAACATGTTGTGTTGCATAAAACTACGAAACTCTCTATGAACATTTAAACGAGAAAAGAATTAAGAAAAAAATATATATACGCGTCTCAATACGACAAAAATTGCAACCAACAGTCCTAGGCAGTTCGTACTGACAGAAAACTACGCAAAGCCACAGCAAAATGATGTCAAACTAGTTTAGAAAGAACTCCATGAAATTAAACAACTTTCATTTTGAAGATGGAGTTCCATTAACTAAATAACGATGTTTGATAGACTAGATATTAACATTAGGGATGGGGAAAACCGCCGGTTTTAACCGAAACCCGTTTTTTTTTTGTGTTTCGGTTAACCGGTCTTTACGGTTATTTTTTCGTTGCGTTTATAACCGGTTTTTTGGGTTATTTTTTTGTTCCGGTTATATTTTTTAAATCCAATAACCTGGTAATAAAACCGGATCGAAACATAGGCTCGATTTTAGGTTCGGTTAGACTAAAACTTACCAAGCTATGAAGCTTTGAATTTCATCATCTTAGGCCAATCAACGACAACTGCTTCCTCGATACGTCTGTTGGTATGCAGATTACTGAAAAAATCTTTATGAATAGATAAATATTGGCCAATGGATTGATTTCCTGTAAAAACAGACAGTATTAATAAAAAATTTTGTCCACAAACGGCGTTTTTTTTTATAAAAAGATGAAAATTGGTTATTTTAAAATAACATTTAAAAATAAAATCTCTTAAAACATATCAACTACCTTCAAACGCGTTTGGTCATAGTCAGGACTATTTAACTTAGCTCAATGATACAGTTCGCCGCCTTCACCGTAGTGCCAACTTGAGTTGTGACTGTCTATAGTATTTTTGAAGGTTGAGAAGTTTACACAAGATTTAGATGAGTGAATACGATGTAGATTAAAAATCTTCTTGGAATTACGAGAGTAAATATATATTTAATATATATATCTAAAAAAATGAAACTATGCCGGAAATCAAATGGATCAGAAATGTATACGGTATTTTACTAAACTTGCAAAACATTTTATCTCAAATGTATTGAAATAAGCAAAGTTGAATAAATACTTATGTAATAATAAGATTTTGTTTAATGTATGTTCAGATCTAGTTTAGAAATCGAGAAGATTCGTTTTCCCTCTTTTTTTAAATACTAACTAAAATATTTTTCTACTTCAACAACAAACATCATCAAACTAAAAAAAAATGATGATTTAACCTCACTGAAAGCTAAAACAAAAGTAATAGAAATAAATACATGTTTTCTTAAGCTAGACTAGATGTGTTCTACGAGAAATATTCATGGAATTTCTGATCGAATTTAAAAACATACTATTTAAGTTTTTTCAACAGTTTCCAACAAATTCATTCTCACTTCAAAAAACATGCACAAACGATTTTTTTTTTTCTTTCTTTTCCTTAAAAGCTGGAAACAGTCATTCAGCTTAGTTTGCTTTGGTTGATGTTTTAAAAACAATTCTATTATTTCCCCCTCAATACTAGTTAGAGTAAGTAATAAATTCTTTCCGATATTTACGGAAACTTCTTCATTCAGTTTTGTTTATAATTCCATGAAAAGTTCCATAGCTACGAAATGCATTTGTGTTCTATCTGACGGAC